>JAGDQP010002705.1:12730-99166 GCA_022664845.1 Lepisma saccharinum | reverse complement strand
CACACACACACACACACACACACACACACACACACACACACACACACACACACACACACACACACATACACACACCCACACACACACACACACACACACACACACACACACACACACACACACACACACACACACACAGTTCAAGCAAAGCTTATTTTTTGATATGAGTTACTACTTTCGAGAAATGGAGCCTATCAAGGTCCAAAATCGACCTTTCGTATGAAGACTATACACTTTTTTTTAAATAGGCAGCCTTACAAAATATGTGATATCAGTACAAAAAAAACCCTTCAAGGTAAAGGGAAGAGTGACGCAAGAATTCTACTCACAAAAGAAGTGATATCCATTTTGCGAGTGATTTTCTTTGTGTTTCTATGACGGAAGAGAGGATACTAAATCTCTTAATTTTATTACTGTGAAGAAAACACTTCCGCCATAGTGACACAAAGAAAATCACTCGCAAAATGGATATAACTTCTTTTGTGAGTAGAATTCTTGCGTCTCTCTTCTCTTTACCCGGAAGTTTTTTTTTGTACTGTATGAAATACTGAAACTTCAGCGGAACTTTCTTTGAGAGTTTCTAGTGAAGTGTGCAATATTTTGAACAGTGTCGTAAGTCTTACTTTAGATTTTCCGTTGTGTAATTTATTAGAACTTTACTTTGTGCAAATACAGAAAAAAAACCTATGCTAAAATCAAAGAAATTTTGCGAAGAAGCAAACTAGCAATTTTAAAAAGGAAATATATTACTAGAGTGTCTATGTCACAATATAGGGTAATAAGAGAACGGGTCTGTACATGACAGTGGAGTCGCGCGTATAATTCTCGGGCCCATTTTCAAAATCGTGAGAACTGAAACCCGATAATTTCTTTTTCTGTGATAAGATAAAAATTTATTGTATGGACGGTAACAACACTATGGCTTAAGCCCGTCCCGATATGGTGAAACTCCTTATCTACACTTTTAAGAATTTTTACTGTGAGTCGCAACGACGTGTTTTGATGATACTTTGTAACAGACTCATAATTCGGAAAGTGTTTGACATACATGAACCAAGAAATGAGATGGGATAAGTGCATATGCAGAATCGAATTGTGATACTACGGTAATCAGTGATGTCCAGAAAATATCTCTATGGGGGATCAACTTGAAAATTTCAAATGACAAGTGGGGTAACTTTTTACATAATTGGAATGTCCACTAAAAACTGAACAATTTGTGTCCTATTATACTACGAATCATTGATTTTTCATCAAATGATTTTCATTATACAGTAAATAAACTGAAGAAATCATTAGATAGTGCGTAGGATAGTTGGTTCAAGAGGTTTGCCAATCGTCCGATTTTGAACCGGACAGTCCGGGTTTTACGACAATTGTCCAGCGTCTGGTTATAAGTTCAAACCGGGCGCCTAATGTCCGGTTTTGAGAAACGTTTCCTACAAAGTGAATTTAAGGTTTAAATATGAAGGTTTACTCTGTGAATGAAGACCCACAATTTTTAAAATAAATAAATAGTTTCAAAGCTTTACTTGTAGCTTATTCTGGGTCTGGTGACACTATTTTTGTCAGTTCTGAGTTACATTATATTTACTTTCGTCTTCTAAATTTCGTGGTGTAACTTTTTCACTGCAATAGAGTCCTTTATAAGGGTGGCTAAATGTCAAACTTTTTAAACCGAAAACATCTTTTCGCTAATTATTTTTATTTCTCACTTTGAGAACTGCATTTTATTTATCATAACAGCTAATATCCATCGTGTGTATATCATTTTCATTTATTTGTAGCCATAATTAATTTCAGCGTTTCTTTCACACGGATGACCGGGAGGGATGATGCCTGGAACACCCTCCCCCAGACTGAGACAATCACACCAATTAAAAACCAATTTTGTTAACAACAAGGATTCATTCATTGTTCTACTAGAATTACACCCTCTCTCTTTTACCCTATCCACAGATCTAAAATACCCCCAGAACACTTTTACTGAAAGAAACCCTGATTTGCACAGCCGTATTAGATATCGAATGTCGAACACTAGATGGATCATGTCATATTATATGGTGAATTATTAACCCCGTAAATAGTAACTTCAAATCAGTGAAAATTTATTTCTTTATACTTTTATTGCTCAGCTATCTTTTGTCTGTTTTTCTATGACAATTTGAGGCTGAAATGTATATTTGAATTTCAACTTTGTCTTTCCTCGCATATTTTTTATGGTTAAGATCTCTTAAATAACTTTAATTAATTGGTACTGAGAAAATAAATATACTGAGAAAGTAAGTATGGCACGTCCGGTTTCCAAACTGAAATAAATCAAAATGTCCGGTTTTTAAACAATTTGGAGTTGGCAACCCCATGAGAATTTTATAGATTCTAGGTTTTGTTTTACATGGTTGGTCCTTATTTAAAAATGAACTTATAAAAACTTATTTTGGCAAAAGTTAGCTTATAAGAAGTTATATTTTACTTTTAGTTATATCTTTTAAGCATAATATTACAGGAATGTGGAAATATCTATCACCATCTAGCCGACAGAAGCAAATATTCGTCTTTGGGTGTTTAACTGAGACCAATCAATTGAAGTGTGTCAGCTTGTAACAAGAAAGTTACGCATTCTATTATAAAGTGACAGATGTCAGGTTGGAATCAAGGGCATTACACATATTTTAATTAATTGAAGTGTATCAGTTTGGAACCAAGAACGTTACGTATTCTTTGGTCAATTAAATCATGTCAGTTTGGAACCAAGAACGTGACACATTCTTTAATCAATTGACAGATGTCAGGTTGGAACTAAGAGCGTTACACATACTTTAATTAATTGAAGCGTGTCAGTCTAGAACCAGGGACGTTACATTTTTTTTTTAGTAAATTGAGTGTTAGTTTGAAAGCAAATACGTTACGCGTTATTTTCAAAATTGAAACGTGTCAGCTTAAAAGCATAAATTTACGCAAACGTTAACCAATTAAAGCGTGCTAGTTTGAACCAAGAATATGAACTCTAATATTAAAGTTTGGGAAAATCTAAACATTTATTAAGAAAATTGAAGAAATTGGTTTTACTTGTACAGATCGCACTCAAATTGTTCAACAGCTGAAGGAAAATTTAGAGGAAGTTATAGATAAGACTGGAAGGTGATACTGTTCGACATTTTCCGCATTTTGTGGAGAAATGAAGATGGGAAAAACAGAAGAATTGCAAACGCGGATTTGTTTCTCTGACGTTGTTCGAGCGCTAGAGACGAGGTTTTCCTTGTTACAAAGTTATTACGCGATCAGAGTACCATTTGTGCTCCAGAAATACTTGCTAAAGAGAATCGCGGTAAGTACACACAGCAAAAGTGTCAAACATGTAATAATTTTGATTAAATTAAGTAGGGAATGAAAAGTTTCAATATTTATGTCCCTATTTTGACCTGTTTAAGGACTTTTCCCTGCTTATGTTCAGGTTTTTAAGCGCCTAAATGTTCAACTTTCGTACTAAGGGAGCAAAATGCATTTGAAAATTGTAGTGTCTTTACTTTTAGGACACAGTTTGTAGATTTAGAAGGTATAAAAAGTAATTTATTTATTTTATTGGTATGAGTTGAAGTGGCAGCTATGGTATCAGCCCATCACAAGTAGGTACAAATGACATTTTCGTCTTCCTGATATATGCCTATAGATAGAAAAAGTAACGGTTATCGCATTAGCCTCGCTACCCTCTCGACAATTACCTGGAAAGGAATCATTCAAGTATTACGAACACTGTAAAAACTGTACCTCTGAATTAGGAGTAATTTTTGAGAGGCAGTGGCGAAACCAGGGTTGGGGTTTAGAGGTACTTCTGAAAAATAGGTAGTATATTGTACTCCCAATTTTTTAGAATCAGTGACGGGCACAGGGATTCATATTTTACCTTTGTTTTTCTTTCAGCAAAGAACCGCCCCTCTAAACCCAACCCTGGGTTTGCCACTGCCGCTCTAAAAATTGGGAGCACAAAATTGGAATTTTGTACTCCCAATTCAGAGGTACAGTTTTTAGGGTGTAAGCACTCGAGAAGGAGGAGGTAAGCTCTACTTACTTTATCTGACAATGGATAATGGAGATCAAAGCAATGCTTACGTCAGATTTGCTTAAATATATATTAATGTAGATTTAAAGTTTTAATCAGTTTTTGCACAACAAAATAACGATAAGAAATTTGATCAATCTTACGTAAGCATAAGAGAAAATGGTCGAGTATCTGCTTATTTCTGCTTACAAGAGAGAGAGAGAGGGGTATACGATAACTAAAATGTGCTTAGGTAATATATATAAGACCCTCAATTCATTGAATGTCTAAGTTAGAATAGTCAGAAACGGGATTCGAACCAAGTACCATCTGAAGGCTGTGACATAACCCACTGGGCCACGGTTGATGGGATAAATAGGACGAGAATATACAAAAATTCATCCGACAGTTATCTTTTCCCCTTTTGAATGGAAAAGTGGGAAGTAACTAAATAATTATATATGCCAAGTGATACATACGATACGTCAAATGAATGAGCCATGTGTTTTTTTTTCTTTTATATACTCATGAAAAGTAATCTAACTCAAATGATGAAACTAATCCCAAAGTCTCCCATTCTATTAAACATATATGATGTTAGTATCATCATCGCTTATATTAATTGGGAGATGGAACGACTCATGTGTTCCCTCTGCGTATCGAATTATAATTGATGGATTTTAAACTCATTAAATTGACATGCCACCTGAAACGTTACGCTTTCACTGAATCTACGAAAGATTAATTAGTGGAAATATACGAATGGCGGGAACGTTCTACCCCAAAGGGAGAAAGGAGCGATTTAACAGGCTATTGGTCTTCCTGTTTCTCTTGTCATCAATGTTTGATGGTTTGCCATAAATTAGTTCATATGATATTCAACATGTAATGCTATTTTTTTAAACTTATTTATGTGTTACGTTTTGAAAATTCTGTGAAAACTCTTAGCAACAGAGGAAGTGAAATTGTTGGGTAAGAGGCTAGGTTTGTAGCCTTGTATTCAAGGAATTTCGTGTTCGATCATCGGTGGTGGAATTAAGCTTGGTTGACAGAGCGTTGGTTTAGTAATCGCTAGATACTGGGAACGATCCCAGCAGCCGCACATACTGACTGAGGTTTTTCAAGTTTTTCCTTAATTACACTAGGCAAATACCGGGATAGTATCTACAAACTATGCCCTGGACGAGTACCTTCCACCATCCTCTTCCACACCCTATCCAGCCAGACCTGAGCTGCTTAAAGGCTAAAATTAAAGTTTAACAAAGTCCAATGGAGACATATTGAACGTAATATTAGGAGCCCTTCTGTTTAAAATTGTAGGTCATTAGGATGTTATCATAAATTCTTCACGCTGGATGTAATGGAATACCACCGTTAGTTTACCTTGCCTGGAGGTTTTGCGGTTCATCTTTCTGTGATCTAAAGACTTATCAATCAGTGAAGGAGAAATCTCAAAGATTAACCCCTCCGAGAAAGCGACACGATGAAAGACAATGAAGAGGCCTAAAAAAAAAACATTATCACATTGAAAAACCTTCCTAGAGAAGTGTTTTGCTGTCTTGTACTCTTCTGTTCAACTCAAACAGCATGAGCAAAACTACTCATAAAATTTTCATATTATTCGGGTTTTGATCCCGCTATTTTCTGAATAGGGGGGCAACGTATTTACCCCGTAGTTGGTCAAATAATTTTTCTTTCATAAAGGTCTTTCAAACGATATATTACTGAACCCATTTTGTAATTTAAATTTTCTGAGTTAACCCCAGTCGGAGGGATCAGATGTGGAGTTTTAAAGCAAACAATATTAGCCTCCCAAAATCATGGTATATATATTTTTCAGCATTTTCTCATATTATCATTTGTTTCTGAGAAAGAAAAAAAGGGGTAGAGATAGACTTTATTGGACACCTTTGCCATCGAAATAACTTTCTTAGAACTGAGATAGCATTTAATTGAAAATGAGAACATGCCCGTTCGGAAATAAGAATTATATCGGTATGCTCTCATTTTAAATTAAATGAGTCTCATTTCTAAGAAAATTGTTTCTTTGTGCAGAGATAAGAACTTTTATTTTTCAATTTTTAGAAACTTTTTTTTTTACCGTGTAATTCGAATTGAAATTCACCAAAGGTCAATTCTTGTATATTGTTATTCAAATACTGGTACACGGAAACCATTTTGCATTCATTTTATGTGAAAATGTGTGCGTGTGTGAACATATTACTACTTTCACCTTCGGTTCAGAAGTAAAGTTTTGTCCACGTTCTGCTGGCCTTCCCCCCTTCTACTCATCTATCTAGCTCACAAAAGGCAAACTAACTAGGCGACCTTTTCTGGAGAATGCTTCGGGCGGGAAAGCCAAGTTTCAGTAATTACTACGAACTACCATACGTCACGTGATTCATCAACTGCTTGCTTTTTCCTGCTTGTTCACTTGTGGATTCACGTGACATCCCCTCGCTGGGAAAGCTCGCTTTTCCACTTCCTTAGTCCATCCATCACTTCAGGAGGTTGAATTGCAGCAAGCCAAGCATATATCCCACGGTGGTGAAGTTAAAGTAAGCGTACGAAAGAGAGCGAGTCTTGCCCTGATTCGGAAAGTACTAATGTTCACCTTTACGTTAACAAGTTATGTGCCATTTAAAAAAAAAAAAAACGTTTTAATTGATTAATACAACATTATTAACTTATTAAAACGTTTCATAAGTAATTTCTGAATGTACACAAAATGGTCGATTGATATGCTATGTTGAATAAGTTCCACAATATGGCAATATCCAGGTATAAGAAAGGTGGCCCAAATTTCGTCCCCTAGGCTCATTTTTGTATCTGAAGGCCATACGGAATGTCGAAACAGAAACAAAATTTGACTGCCTCAGTATTAATGAGCACTTTAACTGGAAAACCAATCCAAATCGCCTGTATAAGGAATTGTTGTTGCGCAAAATATGTACTTGAATGAGTAACTACTTCTGACATGACCACAAAAAAATGTTCCTAATTTCGTCCCCTATAAAAGTAGGTAATTATAAGTTTGGAAATATGTTTGTTTGTTTTTCAATATGCTATATATATCAATTACAGAAATGCATTTGAAAAACGAACATATGTAGTCAAGTCTAGTGAGTGAATACGAAAGTCTATACTGATAGAAAGTGAAAACATCCACATTTTGCAAAATTCAGAAATAATGTGCAGTTTACTTAATTTTTTTTTTTAAAAGCACTAAATATGGGTTCAAGATGATCAGCTAGTCATCGAAACATGTAACACAATTAGATTGCACATCATTTTCGGCACGATAGTATGTTTCATGTTTCATATACGGGACGTAATTATGAACAAGAAGCGGGACGAAATTAGGTTCAACTCGTAAACGAACATGGCGGCCCCAATCTTTCTCAACCAGTCCAGTGAAGCTGACGACACACCACACACACGTACCCTTTTATTGACTACGTACTTATGTCAATGACAAGCAGAGCATATAACAACTATGCTTACATTAGAAATACACGGCTACTATAATAAACACATAGCAAGAACTTACCTTCACGGAAAACTCTTCGAAGAACCACAACAGATGCTTTCTGGACCACTACACTTTCATAATTGGCTCTGTTTACCTTCATCAAAACATATGTACTGAAGCGAATTCCTATTTAAAAATCGACTTTTTTTCCATACCGTTAGACATATCCACACCAAACTTACATAAAAATTATTCGAAAAAAAAAGTACTGTCGGTGTCCCCGTCCCCAAGAACCACAGTCATCAGTGTTGCCAATCTATTATAAATGTAGCAAGCAGAGGCCGCTGTTTAAAACTAGTTTGAATGTAATCACTAAAATCAGTTATTCTATCAAACAAGATATGACGCGTCGTCCAACTCGATTGTCAATTTCGAAATTGAGATTCCATCCCAAAAACTGCTAAATTTGAGAAGAACATGTTTCCGTCGAACCACACAGTGTCATTTTTAAATTACCTATTTGCATTAGGACCTTTTAATAGCATAGTCCTTCATCAGAACCTATTTAGAAACATACCATATAAAACTAGCAAGAATCTGATTAGTCGAAAACTGACGTGCGAGAGCATGTAATTTTTTTAATCGCTGTAGCAATGCAGAAAAGAAGCCGTTCTATCACGGGTTGATTTCTGTTGAAAGTCCTGTTTGTTCTCATCAGCACACAAAAACCTCATCCCATCAGCATTATCATCTCTCCCTACCCCCCCTCGCACCCAACATTCCCAGATCTTTTTTTTTCGTTTTCTCTCTCTCTCTCTTCCCCTACTCTTACTTTTTCCACTAAAGCTGAGCCCCTAATCCTGTAGAGCGGTCTTCGATTTCCGATACCGGCACAGTTACCTTCATTTGTGGAAGCTGATTTTGTAAAACTAACCGGAATGGGGATGAATAGCATAGAAGACGCCTCCTTTGCCAGGAATGCACGCGAAGCTTTGGAACCGAAACGACCGAAAACTTGATTAGATAATGTCGTCTACTCTCTCTCTCTCTCTCTCTCTCTCTCACACACACACACACACACACACACATATATATATATATATATATCATCGTATCGGATGAGGCATGGGGATTAAGAGACCCACAAAAATTTACATATCGTATGTGATGTAAACGACTGTGAAATTAATTTCAATTTTATTAATTGCCCCTTCAGAGAAACGATAGACGCCAGTTTTATACTTTTGAGACACAATCATCATTATGTCCTAAGCTTAAGACAATGCTAAGGGACTAGAAATAAAAATTGTGTCAGACTCCAGAACCCAAAGGGTACAGGCAACATTGACTTTTTTTTTTAACTTGGAGATAACTTTTCACATATAATTCAACATATATGTAACATAAAACTCACATATTTTGTAGAAAGAAACCTCGGAACTCAGGTGGTGTGTCCAACTGTCCATGCAGAAAATATTACAATTTTGTGTCACATATATATTTCGGGGTATATACAGGGTGTAAAGAAAATATGGTTACAAACTTTGAGAAGGAAATCCTGACATCGAAACAAGAAAAAAAAGTTAATACAAACATGGATCAAATGCTACTTCGTTTTCGATATGTAAGGTTCACAACTTGGAGCCTAAAACTGACTTGTTTTCTGGTTTTAGTGGAGTAAGGTTTGCTTGTTTCAGATTTCTGTGTGAGCAGTGGCGGCTAAGGCAATCTGGGGCCCGGGGCAATTGAACTTGATCGATACCCGTTCGTGACAATCGTGAGCGCACACTGCTTCTGTTGACCGGAAATCTTATTTCCCGTTATTCTGAACCCCACGAGAAAACTGGGACCCCCACGGGGACTCACTTACCAAGACGGATATCTTCGCTCTCACTCACCGTAACCTGTACATGAAAATGGTTATTCAGATTGTGAAGAATGATGCTTATCAGCCATTACAGTCAAACGCGCATGTAAGAGTCCTGAGATGGCATAGCTATTACGTCACCGACTATCATCGATGTGATTTATTGATTACTCTAACAAATGATTAACCACACTTGTGGCGACTTCTGTAGGCCGGACTCGGGGCGAGCCGCCACTGTGTGAGAATTCGAACGGGCAGAACGAGAGATTTAAAGAATAAACAACTTTTATTTTCTAATAATAATACATCACTTTTAGATGACAATATATCATAATTTACATCTCCCATAATTACTAAATTATTCAAATATGGTAGAAATTTGGAGATGGTGTCTTCAAAATTAATGAATGCCTAGAGACCGGTAGACACAGGGTGAGCACACCTGTTTATATTGAATTATAAACATAAGTATTAAGTACTTCGCACACGGAGAATACAAGCTTGAAAATCGGTCTATTTTTTCAACTTCGATATTTTTCCTAATCCCGACTTGTCCCATCTCTTCACGGCTATTTCGAAACAGAATAGTTCTCAAAATTTACGAAGAAATATTAAAGCGACGGTTTGAGCCAGCTGCCTCTAATTTCAGTTACGTGGACAGAGACGCGAAAGAAAATAGCAAATACTTTATGGAAGTGTTTGAAGAGGCTCTGTGCATTGAGGTGTATAATACGTTTGTCCCCTTGGTATTTTTTCAAATTCTATTCTTCGAATGTTGGATGTAGACAAGCTGTTGGGAATAAGAGACAAGTTATTGGTTTCCAGTGACTCCATGTGACAAATTCTGAACATAGGAGGAAGAGGTATATTCTGGATGCGTTCTGTGTTGCCACTTGCAAATTTGTTACCGTCTATTAGTATATAATAGTACTAATATTATTGTATTATTAATAAGGTAATAATAATCTGCTGACTGTTTGATAAAAGCACTACATTTGATATGTTTTCCCCTTGAATCAATTTGCCGTGAGTCCCGTGAAGATCAATAACCTTCAAGCTGAGTCCTGGACTTGAAAGGGTTGAGAACCAATATTATACACCAAGACGTAGATAAATTTTAAAAATAACCATGAACAGGGTATCTGCCAGGATTTAATTTTTTGTGGGGGGGGGGGGGTGAAGAAAAGATGTGAGGGTGTAAGTAGAGGTAGACTGGGGTTCTATCGATTTTGACTTTTAAAGTTGAGTATGTTATGGACTTTTGGGGGGGGGGGGCAGAATCCCAGATCTTGACTCAGAAAAAGCATGTTACTACTATTTCGGTGTACTCGTTTTTTTGGCTTTTAACGACGAATTCTTTCCTTCATTACTATATAATGTAGTCTCTGTTGAAGTTTACGTAACCGGATTTAAAAGATTCTTACATTGAAGTCTGAAAATACTCTGTCCTTCCTAGCACGACTTTCATAAAGAAAACTCACAGCAGAACATTTCGTTTGTAAAAGGAAAAAAAAATGTTAAAATATACAAAGAGAGTAGAACAAAATGAACTTGCCACTACTCCAACAATGCTCCCATTGTGACATCACAATACGAGAGGAGAACGAATGTTTTACATAACAAGAAAAAGGAGGAACTTCTCTCTGGCTTGTGTTGTGATGTACGTGAAACTCTGTACTTAATGATATTTCTTTTTACTTATTTTACAGTTGAAGTTACCAGCACAAGAGAAGAAGATATCTTATTTTGACAAAAGAAATAATAATAAAATATCGGATGGAAAGTTACATAATCATTCTTTGAGAAAGTAGAAAATGAATCAAGGGAATACAGTATTCAACAAGCGAATAAAGTCCTAAATCTTGTGGAAATAGTTTATTTGGTTATGTTTCCTTGCTATTGAGATATTGTTGGTCCATTGTTATATTTATAGAAATGAACGCATAGTAACTCAAAGAGTTAAAAAGATATAATATTGTTTGTCTGTCTGGGTGAATCAGAAACGGAGGACACATATATTTAGCTTCTTTCAACTCAATTTTTTCTTTGCAAGTGTAGTTTTTTAAAATGTATGTATGATGATCTTTATGCAACTTTGACTCTAGCCGAGATAGGGTAGGGGAGAGGATGTTGGAAGAAACATCGCCTAGTTTGAAAGTACCGTTCCGTATTACCAGATGTGACTAAGAGAAAATTCGGAATACCTCAGTCAGGATTGCAGGCTGCTGGGATCGCTCCCAGGACCTTCTGATTGCTAAGTCAAGTCTCTACTACACCAACTCCGTTTCAACTCTACTATTTTATTACTAAAAACTAGACCATATTTCGAATACCCTTTATTTACGCTTATCTCAGTAAACATTGCTAAAAACTGATTATGTCAAGCATAGTGAGTTGGCGTGTTCTATAGTTTATAGGATGGTAGTACGAAAACAATGTAATAATTTACTTATCTCTCATATACACGGTAGTACGTGCTTCAGACAGGGATTCTGCTAGACGACTCCATTGGACACGTCACCTTGCTTCCCAAATTCTCGAGCACACACTTGCAACTTAAATTTCTTACTGCCAATAATAGATGGTAACCTTGCAACCTTACACCCTTCCCAGGAATTTTGACTTTACACCCCCTCCAAATTGAAAATCCTGTCAGAGTCCCTAACCTCAACTATGTTTTGTTTTCATGTTTTCTATTTCTCTGCGAATTCCGGAATTGATTTCATTCTTCTGAACACCCCTAGACAGTACAATAGGCTGAGAAAGACTGTCTCATTGTGTGATAAAATAAAACACACACACACGTTTATTTTATAAATGGTACACTCAGATTGATAGAACATTTTTGATACGGGGATTTTCTAAGCAAACGTTGCGCAATATGCCAATAAGATACAATATTCAATGAATATTTAAAAGTTCCATGTGTTGTGTTTTCAATGTATACGATTCAAGTCCGTGAGAAAACACGCCAGGAATGTTTCATAAGATCAATGACTCGTGAAATTTAAGTTACACATAGAACGTTGCATCATGCTTCCTGGAAGACCTAAAAGACTTAAACGTGTAACTTTAAAGTCTTATAAACCAAATCCCAGGAGAGAAGTTCGACTGAAGCAATCGTAGCACCAATGGAGGACAAAAAGATTAAGAAAGGAAAGGAAATAAAATAGGACTGAAAGTTTAGCTCTTAACTCGAGTTTCTGATGTTCAGTTCCTAGAACGTCTGCTCCATAGTAGGTCCTGGATTTATCAACAGTGACTGGTCATCCTGACTGAGATCTTTACAGGGTTTTTTCTTCGGTCCCAACAGGTAAATGTCGGTATCGTGTCTTCAACGTAGGCCCTGGTCGACAACATCTCACCCCCTATCCTATCTATGGCCTGAGTAATAAATGCATAAAGACATTAATTAAATTCAAATTAGAGCTCGTGATAATATTGATTTATATTCAAGGGAAGCTGGACTCTAGTTTGAAATCTGTTTCGAATTTTGAATTTGAATTTATTTTAAGGCCTTTAGGCAACTATGGCTCAGGCCGGATGGATGATTATGGGATGAATTGGTGGAATGAAGAAAGTGGGAGGAAACGGGAGCACCCCGAGAAAACCCACGCACACGGTGTTTGTCCACCACAAAGCCCACATGGCATGAGCAGGGATCGATCCGACGAAAAAATCTGTTTCGACTACAGAACTGTTCAGTGATTTTTAGTTAAGTATATCATTCATCAAAATCAAGAACATTAACACGAGATGTTGCCTATATGCTGTGAAATACAATATTTACCAATGTGTTTAAAATATATAACCTACAGTTCATCATTGCATTTTGCATGACCAAAGACATCCTTTATAACGCATCCATGAGTCAAGTTCTTACTGCATTTACTTGTGCATTAAAAACTGAGTTCTTCACGCAATGCGCGAGACTACTTCTTAAATAACTCCTTGTAGTTTCTTGTAAACTCAAACTGTTACATGCCATTCCTTTTTCTTCTCACCTAATTGAAACAAGATAAAATATCTAGCATTTAAACCAATGGTCTCTTTCATTGAGGTTAGTCTAAGCAACCATCTCTACAGCTAGATGGCACCACGACCTCTGTATGTCTTAAATATCTAGTGAATTGAACAAACTGAGACGTATATTTACGTTAACCAACAAAATTTACTGGGTCGCGCATACCAAACCTAATCTCCATTCCTCAATACAGAATAAAATTTAATTTTCCTCATAAAGGTCTGTACTACGTTCTACAAATATATATAACAGTAAAATTGAGCCTTAAGAGGGCTCCTCGTCCCCATTTTTTAACATTTTTCCAAATATTTCACAAACTAAGAGTAGTATCAAAAACGTACGTTCATAGCGCACTAGAACTTACAAATTGCTACGAAATACAATGGACAGAGATCTCGAGATCTTGTTGATTGATGAGTGATACGTTTTCAAAGATTATGACGTCATTATTTAATTGAAGTCTCAGTACTCATCAATCGACAAGATTTCGAGATCGCTGTCCATTGTATTTCGTAGTAATTTGTAAGTTCTAGTGCGCTATGAACTTACAGTTTTGATAGTACTCTTAGTTTTTTTAAAATATTTTGAAAAATGTAAAAAAAATGGGGTGTTGGAGCAAGGAGCCCTCTTAATAGTGACTTTCGATAATACTTCTTTACATGACAAACCCTGATCTGCTCGAGACTAAACTTTAAGGACAATAGGTAGGATGTAAACTATCGATTATTCATGTATACATTCTGTATAGAAGCTCATAAAAGTTTCACGAAAATCTACTTAAATTCCGTAAAGAATTATTGGAATTTTGATTTTGGGCTTATTCTGTTAAAACGTTGATAGCTTTTGTACGTTATATACACAAAACATGGTTGGAAATAATACTACTCAGACCTAGTAGAGCATTGTTAACGTTTTAGATTTCCGATCGATAATGGAGTGGCACGCAGATTGGAGCCCCGCTGATACTTACCTAACTAAGGTTTTCCATGATATTCTTCAGGTTCACCAGCTGAATGCCGGAATGGTACATCAACTAAAGTTACTTTGGCTACTCCCTTTTTGTTTCTCTCAGATCAGCTCGTAAGTAAAAATTCAAAAGACAAAAGAAAGATAAATAATTGTGCAAGCAGTGTCAACTTTGCAAATCGCACCTCAAGTAGTACTCAATACATCTATTTAAGTCATATTTATGATTGGGAAATGCAGTTTAGAGGAAATTTCTATGCTTGCGCTATTAAACCAGTTCATTTCTTAACAATTAAATTATTACGTTTTGAAATCTGTTTATGCGACACTCTCTTAGTCATAATAAATGGATGTATCGGGTACTATTAAGATTGCAATTTACGATAACGACCCGCTTACATTATTATATGTCGAGATATAACGTTATTTGGGATACTGCTGTTATAACTTTGAGCGACTCTAGAGCACTGGCTACATTCTGGGAAGGTCCTAAGATCAACACCAACGGTCGGCAATTCTGACCGAGGTTTTCTCCAGGGATTTACTTCCGTCACACGTGAAATACCAGGATGATACCTTCAACTTAGATTCTGACCGAGTCTTTCCTACATCCTTTCTCCTACATTATACCATCCTGAGCCACAGATGCCAAAAGCCATACATCAATGCAAAATACCTGGTTTTGAAACATCGTACTTATATTAACAGTTTTGAAGAATTGAGAAATCAAACTGTAAACTTTTTTTTTTATGATAAAACAATCGTTAAGTAAACGTTTATTTTTTTAAATGGTGGCAAAACATTAAACTATGGAGTTAGTCCTTTTGCCCACTGAAAAATATGAATTTTTCCTATCAGGTTTCAAAGCTACCACAAAACATTACCAAAAAAAATGGAGTTAGTCAGTTTGGCTTCTCAGCGCCTCATTCCAAGAAACATGGGATCACCTTGCGCAAACTTTTGGTTCTTTTAAATAATATTGTTTTTCCAAAGTATTATTCATTGTATATGCTGAAGGTTACCTAATATTTAAAAGTCTAGTTTATGCAATTCAGGTACATTTAAAAGTTATGGATTAAATATTTATTTGAAACCTTATGATATCGAATTATCGTGTGTACCACATGCAAAGACTTGGCACATGAATACAAACGAACATTTACCGGGAGAACTACTAGAAACAAAGAGACAATATATAAAGGATATTTAAATACAATACAATATTGTAAATATATTGAGTAATTTTGACAATAACTGTCCATTAAAATAATTCTTAATTGTAGTAAAATGTGAATTTGAAACTAATTTTCTGTCGCGGAAGCCTAAGAATACCCATTGTGTAGAGGTATATAAGTCGATGTCGCTGTATAAATACCAAAGTATACATACACTATTCAACAATGATTAAGATTTTGAATACTGAAACATTTTAATGTTACCAACTTAATCATTTATAACTCTAAGGGCGAAAGTGGCCTAAGTGGCCAGAAGTCCCGCCTGGGTGGCCCTGCGGACCCAGGCATTTTACTTTATCATCATCATGATCATGTTTAGCTCACTTATTCTTAGAATCCTGGGCTGAAAGGTTCTTAGGTTGCCCTAAGAAATATGTTAATTATCTTCCTTTTATTTTCTTTGCTAAGCTTTACCCTTTATATACACGGAGTCCCACTTTTAAGATAGGGCAATTCTAACCATCACTTCAAATACAGGTATATTGTTGTTTTGCTTTGGTCGTAGTTCCAAATAATGATAATTTTTATCTTTCAGCATCCCGAATTCCACTTCAGAGCCTGATAAGAGAAGATAAAATGACTTTTATGGGCGGTAGCCAGAGCAGTGGGAAATTAAAAATATATAGCATAGTCTGGAGTATTCAGGGGACGTTACAATCTACTGCACGTACAACAGATCCCAGCGGCCGACCATCTGAAAGACTGAGGTTTTTCCAAAGTTTTTACTCAGTCACACCAAGCAGATGCCGGGATGGCATCTTCAACTTAGGCCCTGGCCGACACCTTCCCCCATCCTTTACCCTCCCCTACCCCGGCCTGAGCTTTAGATGCCTAAAGGACATAAATAAAATTAAAAAAAAACGTACAACAGATTGCATTCGACGTAGGACCGATGTAATATGGCGGATTTATGTTTCCAATGCTATACATATATATGAGTCAATTTTCGCTCCCACACATCATTCAATTGTAGTAATGGATACTTGTAACGTTTCTAGAAAAAATCGTACAGTTTTAATTTTTTTAATCTTTTTTTTGGTCTTTATGTTCAAGAACTACGAATAATTATCTGTGATTTTTTAATTATTTGTGAGAGAAAGAAAGGGGGATCTTTCGGTTATTAGCTGTGGTGGTTCTGGCTACATTGATATCTTCTTGGATCGTCGTTGGTGGGAGGGACTTGGAAGAAGGCATAGTTTTGGTTTAGAGTTCGTAGTGGTTACATGTTTTGACAGATTGTCTTTCGACCGTGGAAATTTTCTTGTCATGCTACGAGACTTTGTTGTTCCTCGGGCAGCCATATTTGGACTGACAGAAGTTGTTTCGGCTATAAATCAGATTTTTAATTCAGTTCTGCTAATCTGATGCTTTTTCGACGAATTTAGTTGCAGCTAATTAAGCAGTGTTTCTTTATCATGGTTCGATTTTGGTCTTATAGTGGATTTTCGTCTTAAATCTCTGATTGAGCCTTTGGTAAGTGCTTTCGTAAAACGGGACTTTTTGATCCTTCAGACAGCATGAATCGTTTAAAATTATTTAAGTTTTAGAGTGATTTCTGTGAGTACTGAACAGGGGGCTAAATATAATTAATCTGACCGATAGTTTGCTACAAGCTTGTGATAGAAAAATTCAGAATAATTTTCTTGTTTAGATAATTCTCCTTCCGAGTCAATTCGCCGAGCTAATATTCTTTTATTAAGAGTTTGTAACTGTTAATTCATCTACTCGGATTACTCCGTTGTTCTAGATGGATTGGAGCCTGATTGATTTGTAAAAATTAAGAATACTTTCTTTGTTAGATTAGAACTCTTTCCAGGTCAGTTTGCCGGATAACTAATCTTCTTTCAGGTATTCTAGATATTTTATGGTGATACGCCCTTGTACAAGCCTGAGTTTGTACCGGATGGTTTGATTCATTCCTATTGTTCATAAGTGCAAGGGTTTGTAGGTTTGGTCTCCGTGTTTGGATGGATTCAGGTGATGTTTATTGTTAAAAAAAAAGATCGTATTGCAAACTTTACATAATTTGTTTGACTATTTTTTTTAGCTAAAATTAATTTTCCTTCGGGATATTTGGATAACTGGAGGAATGTTTCCTCTTATTTGGGATCTATAGTTGGATTTAATCGCTTGGATGCTGATTGGTGAGTATTTCTTTTATATTTATTGTAGAGGTGTGCAAGTGATTTTGCCTGGAAATCAGATTTGTTTTGTTCTGATGTAAGATTCTTTGATAACTATTTAATTAAAATACCTTTTTGTCGTTATCTTCCTGATTTCTAGTCCTTCTCAAGAATATTAGTGCCAGAAAATATTTTTTTGTTTCTTTTGGAGGGCTCCTTGTAATGTTGCACCTTTGCAGGTTTAGTGCGCCCTTGTATTTTCTTTCCGTGTGATATTATTTACCTACGATGTTCAGTGTCGTAATTTCGGTTATTAGGAATCATGAGAAGGCGATTCCATGAGGAGACAAATGTAATTTGAGGGTTATGGAAAAACAATCACCATCTCTGGGGGATTTGATTCCTTAAGAAACCTTGACTGGTGTTCGTTGGACTGCACTGCGGCCAGGAATTTTGTGAATTAAGGATTGTAATTTAATTGTCATAATTGTAATTTAAATTGTTTTCCTATTTAGTATTTGACTCCGATTAGGTTCTGTACAAGGGTTTGTTTGCAAAATTGTGAATAGAACATCGAATTTGGTTCAGTTTGGGAAGTTAATAGATTAATTAGTTTATTTACTGCATTGGAAAGTTTCTATTATTTTGTTGCTCGGAATTACGGTATTCAATCTTTGTTCTTTGAAAAGGAAATTTAACTGGAAATTATTGGGTTGCTTTTCCTGGAGACGGAATTGTGAATTTGGAAATAATTTGTTCGGAAGGTGTATTATGTGAACCTTGAGGGGGAAATAATTTTGTACTTGATGTATTTTGCTCTTCATCTAAATTTTCATTCTGGGGTATTTATGTGTTGTGTTCAGAATATTAGGCCCTTGTATTTGTCAAATTTTTGGAAAGTTGTTCTGATGCAGATGGGAATGGTATTTACAGATTCGCTGGTCAGTAGAATTTCTGGGAAAATTTATGCTGTCAGTTTTGGATACGGTCCGCATAGATTATAATTCTCATTTTCTATCTAAATCAGAATTAGTAACTGCAATTCGTAATTTTAATAAATATTAAATAATTATTTCATTCTGTTGAAGTTAGTTGCTATGATTATTTCAAGAATTGTTGTTATTGATCTTATTGGCTGTTAAAATTCAGTTTTCAGAACTGGTGCGGCGGTGTTCTTGTAGGGGTACTGGCGTTAGTAGGTCTATAATCAAAATTCTCAATTCTGAGCAGTGTGCTCGTACACCCTTTTACACAAGGGTTCCAGTCTGTACGTTCTCGGAATTAATTATTGTGTTTCGTCACATAATATGGCTCACGTTAACAGAAAAGGATAAAGCAAAAATATATTTATTTACATAATTATCCTCAAACTACTAATTTCTTTAGTTTTTCTTGTGTTAATCTTTATTCAAAACTCTGACTCTTATTATCCTCTGTATCATCTGCAATGGTATCTGCGATCTACTTGTAGTGACTGATCTATAGGCAACCAAACGTACTGTATTGTCTTGAGGATTGCCTAACAGTAAGGCACTTTTCAAACTAGATGAGAGACTAGGAATCGTTGCTTCAATCATGCCTTTGGATACAAGAAGTTTCTCAATCACATCTATGTGTATCACATCTGAAGGATGAGTAAGAACGCTGTAAGAACTGCTGAGTTTTCTTTTTATTTTAAAGGCCTGCTTGAATTTTTAAATTATATTTATGGCTTTTAGGTATGTATGACTCTGGACACAATAGGATAGGGGCGAGAGTAGGGAAGGTATTGGCCTGGATCATACTTATGATACCATTCCGACATTCGCCTGTTGAAACTGATGGGAACCCTGGACAATGTAAAGTAGGATGGTTTGAACCAGTTTCCGGGTACAATATCGATTCGAAGTCTGCGACTTCACTTTGTCCACTGGACTGGGTTGAAGGATATGCCTGTAGGACATTTAAACTGGTATATTACAGAGCTCTTATCTGAGAACAGTGATGATAATACAGGAAAATAAGGTTTCAAAAAATACACTGTGAAAGATAGATGAAACTTGCAATTGGAATTTTAATAAGTTATACAAAAATTGCAACATAGTTTTCAAAATTTCCAAAACAATACTTCTTTCTGTGGCTACATAAATAGTTTTAATTGTTTCAGAAAATTCATATCTACAATGTAGATACAAATATCGTTCCTCATTTTGCCGAACTACCCAAGTTTTAGGATTTCAAGATGGTCCTGCTCAGCAAGTTGCAGAAGATGAAAATTATATATATTTTCTTGGCACTGGTTGCTAACACTGATAAACGGGGGCCTGGGAACTAGAACACCCACAGTATGTTACTATTGTGTCAAATAATGTTTATACCAAGCTCGGTGCTGCTATGTTTATTAAAGTAATGGAAGCATTTTGAAAAAAAGTAGTTTTATAGAAAATAGATTAGTCACGCTGACAAGTGGGTTAGTTGGTGACTCAGTGTTTTCGTATTGCATCGAATAATATTTTTGTCAAGAGTGGCGCAGATAGGTATAACTGAATGGAAGAAATTTGAACATTAACAAAAAATGGGTTGACAACTGAACTACTTCACCAATCAAGGCAGTTCCGGTGAGTCTGAGCTAGTCTAGGCAAGACGTTTCCAATAACACCTGAAGTATCTTTCTACACCTTGTAGTTTCTAAGGTTCAATTACTGAACACGGACGGACGGACGGACACCATGAGCGGGAATAGAAGGTTCCCTTAGCTGTAGTTTTTCTATCAAGAGACCTAAAAGTCTTCTTCAAGTGCAATCTGAATAAACTTCGTAAGTGAGTTTCAAAGAACGTTTATGACAACAAAGTTCGTTTATTTTCATACTGATCTGATGAAATTTCATTCTTAATCATTAAACTAAATATAATAAATGGGAACTGCACATTTATCTGAATTTAACATTGTTTCCTATCAAAGAAACATATGATATAATTTGATTTAGCCTGAAGAAATAGGGTGACGTTTTCTCATATAGCCTTGTTTCCATGGTGATTTCAGAAGGAAGCATTTTCATGTCGTCTTCTCTCTCTCTCTCTCTCTCTCTCTCTCTTTGTTTTGCTAAATGCAGTAGAACGAAACTTTCCCTAATAGGTTGAAGACAGTCACATGAAAAGGAAAACAATTACATTGTTTTTTTAAGAATTCATTACACTTCACCAAAATATGAAAAAAAAAAAAGAAAATGAAAAGAGATGACGCTAGATGGGATTGCTATCGTTTATCATGCAATTAGTCATGATGTTTTCTTCAGACGATATATTTAAAGAATTGTTAAGTTCGAATGTTTGGTAGCAGTGCCGAATCCTGGAACAGAAGTGAATCATTCATTACACACACACACACACATGTGAATAAAAGACAGTGGCGATCACAGTGAGAGTTTCGATTCTCCTCTCCCAACCCGTCTGGTCAGCGTGGGAGCAGTAGACCAACTCCTCCCTTCGGAGAGAGGCCTCATCCACTTGTGGATTGAATATGGCTGTGATTTATTTATATATATATATACAGGGTGGTGACGTATTGAACTGACAAATTTCGAAAGGTGATAGTACTTTAAAAAAATTAGGAAGATAATCTTTGTTACTGCGACGTTTCAGAACTTTAGAGCTGCCTTAGCGTGAGAAAATTAACTTTAGGGCTTCGGCCTTTCAAAATCATCAACGGTAAATATATATTTATATATTTTAAAAGTATATTTTTAATATGGGCATATTTATCCTAAAATAAATACTAGCCTGCAACAATGTTGCGTTTGGCAAGTTGCAGATTACTTTAGGATTTAGGTCACAAAACATTAACTTGAGATAAAGTATCAGAACACCGAAATAACTCGAAGAAAATGATAAAAAAGTTTTTAAAGACATACTTTTCTTAAACAATTCGCACTAACAAGTAAAAAATTATTTTGTTTATGTATGACTAAAAAGAAAACCATTGGACGTGTCAATTCAAGAATTTATAAAGTGACTGTATATAAGAACTTACCACATGCTTTTCTTTTTAATCATGCATAAACATTTTTTTTTTACTCTTTAGTACGAATTGTTTAAGAAAAGTCTGTATTTAAAAAGTTTTTTTTTTTCATTTTGTACATTTAAAAGATTTTCGTAAATAATTAGCGTCCTAGATTTTCACTTCTGAAGTATAGCTATCCTAGACCAGTGTCTATAGGAAGATTTCTTGCATGTTTTCTTGATAAGGTGTACCATACGTTCTTCATGTTTCAAGAATAGCCTTGAATGTCGAAATACCGTACTATACCAGTATTGATCTATATTTAGTCAGAACGGCCAACCATGATTCATATCCGCATTATTTCACCGATATCGGTCCGTTATACTGTGTTTCTTGCGTCTGCTTTTAGTTTTGTTCTTTCTTTAGTAAGCCTGCCTCTCTCTGGAAGTTTTCTACGCTCCCAGAACACACGTTCCTTAGTTTGGGCACCAATTCTTTAGATATTAGTATCGTGATTTAAATTACAAGAAACACATCGTAATTCTTTTGTTTATTTTTATGAAACAATACCACTAGAAAGATAACCACGCAGCAGGGATTCTGCCAGACCCCTGTAATGGGGGTCCCCCCCAAAAAAGTCGAGCAATCAACGTTTTACTACTAAACATTTATAGAAACCCTACTTTGGATTTACATTCCCTGCCCCAAACTTAAAGTCCTGGTATAATCCTTGCCATAGATTTACTGAGATGTACCAAAATACAATAAATTTAGGATTTTTAATTTTCTTTAGTATAAATATTAGTAGATGTTTTATAATAACAAAACTGTCTAATGGCATGCTTATGAAAATTTGTTACTAAAATAATTAAACTGAATGTAGGATATGGAATTTGCATTTCTAAGAAATTATAACAACTAATTAATTTGATTTTGCCTGAAGAAATTAGGTTGAGCTGTTTCTTGTTTCCATAGTGATTTGAGAAAGATGTTTTCATCATCCTTTTTGTCTTCTGTTCGGTT
Organism: Lepisma saccharinum; assembly: GCA_022664845.1. Taxonomy (NCBI): domain Eukaryota; kingdom Metazoa; phylum Arthropoda; class Insecta; order Zygentoma; family Lepismatidae; genus Lepisma; species Lepisma saccharinum. The sequence goes on along the minus strand of JAGDQP010002705.1, from coordinate 76,438 downwards.
TTTCTGATACCTTACAGTGCAAGGGGGTAAGATCTGTCTTTACGAGATAGAGAACAATCACGTAAGTGAAAAAACACAAAAGAGAAGTTTCAGAACAACTGCACTTCCAGGAATAAAACAAGAAAGAAAAATTAAAAAGAGGAAACTAGATGGCACTGTTTTCTTTGTTCGTACTATTAGTTCTGATATGCTCTGCAGTTGAAACATTCTTGATAAATCACAGTCGAATGTTTTACAGCTAATTGTTTCTAAATAAGCTTCTGCTTCCGACTTCTGGAAGTTTACGATATGTTTCTAGTCAAAAGTTTAAACCTGTCAAACTACAGGTAATAACAATGTGCGTGGTAAATTTAAAAGATAAACCAACAAATAGTCTTATATCTGTATACTTTTACACTTTTTATTGTCGATGTTTAAAAAGTACAGTAGTGAATAAATAATTCTTTTCTTAAGGCTAAATCGCAGTGGGTTTTCCCGCCCTTTTTCGTTTTGCGTCAATTATTCAAAATTCATTACAGGTAAATTAACTTTCACGGACTAAAGTTTGTTTCGTCTTTTAATAATGAGCACAATTATTTTTTAAAGAAATCCTACTAGTAACCTCAGGATTGTGTGCAGACACTTTTGAGACAGAATAATCTGTACATAATCCTGAAGTTATTACTTTTTCTTAAAGGTGGGAATAATCGACGTAAAACGAAAAAGGTGGGAAACCCCACGGCGATTGAGCCTTAATTGACAACTGCAAAATTAGGCAGGATTTGCTGGACAAGTCACAGAAAGAAACATATTATTATGACATAATAAATTAGAACAAAATAAGTATGACGTTACCAAGTTCTAGATGAGGTTACATTAGCACTCTTAGGCTTAATACGCCCTCGGTCAGTAACGTTTCTTGTGACTCAAAATCATGTTAGTTATGAACTTTGATTATAAGGTAAATGACGGCAATTTCGACATGCTCAGTTTTAAATATATATACAGATGCTTATCAGAATAATGGAAACACCTGTAGTTGGCAACACGTCAGATGTATGGGTTGGCAGTGGTGTCGTGGCGACCGCAGCGCCGGACTGCTGGTGGTGGTGTGTTAGGTCGGTCTCCATACTACGTCAGGCGTCGTGGAACAGGAGTGTGCAGTGGCTGCAGCAGACGGAGGTAGTGTAAAATGGGAGACCTCTCAGAGTTTCAAAGAGGGCAAATTGTTGGTGCGCGGTTATGTGGAGTGAGTGTGACGGCAGTGGCTAGTGTGTTAGGTGTGTCGCCAGGGACAGTGTCGAAGGTGATGACGGCCTACACAACACACGGGAAAACCACATCGGGGAAGCGGAACAGTGGGCGGAAGAAAAGCATCAGTGACAGGGCACGCCGGGTATTAAAGCGCATTGTCACGCGGAACCGTCGTGCCACTGCGGCGCAAATGACGGAGGAACTCAATCAGCACCTCCCCCAACCTGTTTCGACAATCACAGTCCGCCGCGAATTACATGACATGAACTTACGGAGTCGTGTTGCACGGGCCAAACCTCTCATCAGGGACCAGAACGCTTTAGCACGCCGCAAATGGTGCCGCGACCATGCAACTTGGACCGTTGACGACTGGAAACGTGTGGTATGGTCGGATGAGTCACCATTCACCCTATTCCAAACCACGGGCCGTGTTTATGTGTGGAGAACGCCCAAAGAAGCGTATGATCTGCAGTGTCTCCGCCCAACTGTGAAACATGGCGGCGGCACGGTGATACTGTGGGCCGCAATATCATGGTTTTCATTGGGTCCTGTGGTCACACTTCGCGGACGCATCACTGCCAACGATTATGTCGCAATTTTAGGAGACCACTTGCATCCTATGGTCCGGATGTTGTTCCCGGACAATGACGCCATATTCCAGGATGATAATGCACCCATTCACACAGCTGGAGTTGTTGCAGTGTGGTTTGAGGAACATCGGGATGAAGTTCAACACCTCCCCTGGCCCGCCCAATCCCCAGATCTCAACATAATTGAACATCTGTGGTCCATCTTGGAAACACCACTCCGGCGACGATTTCCACCTCCATCCTCTGTCACAGAACTGGCCGATGCCCTGCACGAGGAATGGTGTAATATTCCACTTGCTACCATTCACGACCTCTATGCCTCCATCCCACGTCGCATCAAGGCTGTTCTGAAGGCGAAAGGTGGCCCGACACCATATTAATCTGGTAAGTTGCACTTTCGTTCAGGTGTTTCCATTATTCTGATAAGCATCTGTATATTTTAAAGAAAAGGCTAAAGTCATTTCCATCAAGATGACGCACGTATGCGATAGGCTTCTATTTTGATTATTGATAAAATAAACATCAAGACGAACACAATTAAAAAAAAATACTTTCATGCAAACATTATGCACCCAATTTCGCCAATCTGTTTTCGAAATCGTTTGCATATGTAAAAATAGGAATATGTTGTGTATTTGACCGCCTGTAAGTTACTTTAACATTGATAAGTGAACTAGAAACAATCTGGAGCAGTTATTATTGAAATATTTCAGTTAAATATTAATTTTCAGTTGTATGAATTAGCAGAAGATACGTGAACGAAGAAAACGTTACTCATGAAAAATTCTGTAGAAAACCAAATGTTGAAAATCGTATTTTCTAGATAGGTCTCAAAACTGTTTGAGTTCAAACTAATATATAACATTTCAATTAAAATAATTATAAATTGTCTTTAATAAAACAGGACATTGTTTTGCATGGCGAAATTATACGCACTAACACAACATTTCAAAAACGTGGGGTGAACAACTAAAACTAACGCAGACAACTCACACAAAAACTACCTACCCTGTAGGATACACAATATCTTCAACATTCCTGCAAACTACGGGAGATAAGAATCAAAATTTTTAATAATTAAGAAATACATATTCACTTACCGAGGCAAAAATTAGATGAACAATATATATTGCTTTACCAGTGATTACACCGCGCATGCGTATTACCTATAATTGTGGGATTATGATACGATGCTTTGCATAACACAATTACCATATTTGGACTCTGCCTTAAAACAGAGAGAATAGGGGTATTGCAAACATGGCGAAATTACCGTCACCTACCTTATGGTTTTATTTTTAAATACGAGAGAAGTATTTGCTCGTACTTTACAGAGAAATATTATAATTTCAATTAATTTTAAGAATAATTTCTTCTCGGAGTATAATGATTGAAATATTATTCATTTTTATGTTATTATTTAATAAACTGCGTTCGCTTTGCGTTTAGAAGGTTTTGGGATCGATCCCAGCTGCCGACCTTCCTAACAGGTGTCTTGTAGTGTTTTCGGCCAGTCATATCAGACTAAGGCCGGGATGGTAGCTTCATAACTAGATTCTGAACGACTACATTCCCACGTCATTTTCCAAGTCTCCCGTCCTGTTTTGAGTCAAAGATGCCTAAAGGTCATAATTCAATTCAAGAATTATGTTCATTGCAAAATATGTACACTTATTTTTGTTTTGTATTTTACTAATATTTTTTCAAATTCTATTTGTGTTTTGTAGAAAAGTGTTTGTAATGTATTCAAAATTGTAGCAAGTTTGTCATGTTTTCGACTTAGTTCAAAATGCTTCAGGTGCTCTTAGCTACTCACGATCACTACTTAAACAGTTGAAGGCTGTCATACCCAAAAACGTATCTAAATGCCAACAAAATGTTCCAATATGGCAACAATAAGTTATTATAATGGTAACAAAATGTACTGAGTTCTAGTGGTTTGATAATTTTAAAGACCGATCTATTACAAGACATATATGCAACGATTAGCAAACCAACAGCATACCACAGCACTGCTATTTCACATCAAATCAAAAGGCAACGAAAATGGCATATTCGTTTGGTGTGAGACACTTCGCGTATTGCACACGTTTTGTTCAAAGCAAGCCGTGAGAAATTTCCACTCATGTTTTGTATCAAATTCTTTTATTTGAAGGCAAAGATGACAGTCGATTGCATACTCTAGTTTTGCTGTTGTGAAAAAGTGTACAGAGAATGTACAAACAAAGAAAAATTACAGAAAATAAAGAAGTTATATTTTACTTAAAAATTATGTAAGTAAAAATTAAAACGTGGGATGCTTTTATGTTCATGTTAATATTAGGTATTTGTAACCACAAGTACATGCTATACGAGCCCCACACTTTTATATCTGATCATATAATTCTTATTCTCACACTTTTATAAACTTTGGTAAAATTTATTTTTATATGGGCCAGTCTAGTAACTTTGGATTTCGGCTCGTCACGATTCGCCTTTAGCTGTTAAAATCCACACCCATGCCCCTGCCGGGACTCGAACCCGGGATCTTCGAGCCGTTGGCCTACCGCCGCTGACCGCTCGGCCACCCGGCCGGCCCAACACTTTTATACCTAGTCTAGCATCCACTCGAATAATGATATTCAATCTCTTTGATAACAAATAAATAAAACATTCGATGAAATTAATGGAATCCTTATTCCTACCTGTTATGCAACCACGCGTTTTTTTTATGAAATCGTTCGGTATATGTGAACAACTTAAGATATCGACTTGGTGCAAACGAATTATTGCTTCCTGGTGGAAAGCGTCCCATTCATGCTCATTTGGACCCATCTTTACTCCAGAAAATTTCTAGAAATCCCCTATTTCATTTGGGGAATCCCTTTCGCACCCACTGTGGAATTTTGAAAAATAAATTTTTGGATAGTGCATATTTAAAGTGACGGTACCAACATGCCGCATTAGTTGTACGGTTCGTAGTGTTTGTTAGAAATACTAACATTCATTTCATTTTCCCACGCTTTCGGCAGCCTGTAGCTACTGACATCTTTGGCGGTGGGAGCTGTTCCGTTTTTTTTTTCAGTTTGTAGAACGAGATCTTTCCAACACACAACTTGTCAGGAAATGCGGGGCGAATTTGCGCGAAGTCCCGTCCCATGTTAGTCATATAATTTTTAAGTATCATAAACAGCTGAAAATTTTACTTTACTTAGGCCTATTTTAGTGCAAATTGTAATCTTTGTTTTGATAATATTTTATGTATTTATTTTTTTTAGAGCTTTTGTTCCATATTCACATAATTACACGATGAAGTTGTGCAGATGGTTTTCTTATAAGCCCCTTGATATTTATGCAATCCCATCAAGCAAGAAAGTCAGGAGGGTTGCAGATGCACCAGTCATTTTACATTAGAATTAAAAAAGAATCAAAATTGTGCTGTGTCTCTCTTGAATTTCAAAATTCTAAAATGCTTTATAATTGATCTTTGAATTGGGATTAAACACATACCAAGTGCATACAGTTTCAAGACAACTGTATGAAGGTAGAACGTTGTTAGCACATTTTTTTTAAACAGTGATGTAATCATTGAACACTGTTTTACAGTATTCAGCAGTCGAGAATACGTACAATAGCCGTATCAGTTTTAGCTTTTCTCAACAGATGGCAGTTCCGTCTATAGTGTGAAATGTATTTTGCTGGAAAAAACATTGTAAGACAAAGCAATATAATGGATTGTTTCCTGTAAATTTTATTTTATTATTTGTTACAACACTATTGGTGTCAGTTTCTTCTTTACGTACGTTGTTTTGCTTTCTTTCGGTATTTATCCAAAACTTTCATGCTTGAAAGTAAAGAGATATTTTATGTAAAGCGCTCTATACTCCCCGACCCAAAGTTTGCGTTAATCCTCTGCTAAGTGCTCTGCGCAATAAATGTGTACAATTGCTGTAAATATATTTCAAATCTGAAGTAAGTTTCTATCTATTTTCCTTCTACTCTGGTCTAGGTTACAACCAGACGAAGAGAAACACGGATACCGATTATGGTTAGTCGTTCTGACTATACACCGATCTATATAAGCGAGATATGATGTCAAAGTTATTCCTGAAACATGAAAAACGTGTTGTACTTTATCCAATATTTATGTAGTGGAGAAATGACGCATATTATAAAAAAAAACAATAACATAAATGAAGTTGCTACATATTCCCTCTTTAAAGTTCTTCTGTAGTAAAAACACTGTCAATATCACCACACTATATGTCTGAGTTAATGATTTTTTTTTTGTGGAAAAAAAAAGTGAGAAAATTTTCAACTATAAATGAAGATTGAAAAAAGAAAGACGCGTAAATGAAGAAACACAAGATATAAAAAAAAGAGCACGTCTTTTTTCCCCTAAACCATGCACTAATGCAAGCTGCTAAAAATCTAAAAATAATAACTGCATTTCTTTCACATACTTGTTACACATTTGCAAAAAAAAACAGGTACCAAAATTTTAATAAACAAATGAACAACTATGAAGGTATTTCTTTCTTAATCATTCAGCTCAATTTTCATCGTCATATGATGAACATATTTCTAAATTTGTCAGTCTCAGATTTGTTCGATTGTTGAGCAGCAAACAGGAAAACTTTGAAATAATCCATTTGAAACTTTTCTTTGCTCTTTCCGGTAGCGAGATTTTACGGTGGCGTGATATCTGACATGATCGACTTGTTTTCACAAAGCTTTTCACCTCGAATACCGTCAAACAGACACAATGAATGGCCTTGTGATAATGTAGATCTTATTTTACTGCTAGATGGCAAATTATGTTTGCAAAATTGATGCCACCAATGGAGGATAAAGCGTACTACATTCTTTGTGCTACGGCTATCCAATGATATGTTTCTGAAGACAAATTACATATTTTCCCACTTGTTTAGGCATTTATTTTCGTTACTGAATCAATAAAAGCGATATAATTTCTTGAGTAGTGCTCAGAATTCGTGGATGGAAGCAAAATGTTTACATTTCTCGAGTATTTCGTGGGTTAAAAATAACAATTTTACAAAGTGTTAACGTGTCCATCTATCTACTCCAAGTGATTTCTTGAGTGTTTAAAATTTTCACGAATTAGCGAGTCGCAAAATTCCTACTGTCTCTACTCATGATGCATGACAATGCCCAACCGCATACTGCTCAGGCGAAAGTGACTCTTCCGCAAGATTGGAGCTGGGAAATTCTTACACACTCATCGTACAGTCCCGATCATGCCCGTCTGATTTGCATCTCTTCCCCAAATTGAAAACAAAACATCTTCGCTGCAAACATTCGATCTATTGGATGACATCAAGGATTAGATACACACATGGTTTCGTGCCCAAGACCACATTTTCTACCAGCAAGGGTTTCAGAAATCAATTTCCCATCTAGACAAGTGCCTCAATAGATAAGACCACTACGTCGTAAAATGGTGTAAAGATATATCTTTATTGCACAGGTAAAAAGTTCTGTTCACATGCAGTATACAAACAGTATAATTATGAGTTGGAAACCTTATCGTTTAGCTCGTTTGAGTTCACAATGACAACATTTTCCGTTTTCAGCATATTTTAATGTTCCGTTTTCCCATAATGGTTAGTTAATAATTTCATGGTTTTCAGGAACTTCCTTGGCAAGTGCCAATACTGGTTTGTCATGAGCAAAGTCCGCATTTTTATGTTTTTACATATTTTTTTCCTTTGTGTGTACGTTAGTGAAAATCAGAATTGATGGAAAATTACGATGTGAGAAGGCATGTAAATCAAAATCACGTTACATATTTTGAGGTCTGTTACATATTTTCCGTCTACTGTATATATTTTTACATAAAATTGTTTTTTTTTGCTCCTTTCCGCTAATTTTCGTTAAATAATGTGCCAAAGAATTCATAATATAATTTAACAATCTCATTTGTATCTCTCATTGTTTCGAATCCGCAACAATCGGCCACGAGGTGACGTTGCACTATGCTAGCGTGTTTGTAATGTAGAGGGGAGGGAAAGACCACTACTTCCCCGTTGTTTCATCCTTTAACCTGTCACCTCCTGTGATGTGGAGAGATCTTTTTCCGCCTATAAAAGAATCCTGACTGACAGACAACTCTCTGTAACCGCTGAACATCTGCAAAAATATTTAGTGGTTCACTCTGTATCACAAAAGTAAGAGGTTTTTCTCATTTTAAGATTTTTAAAATTATAATTTGGTTTTCAATTCCCTGCAAGACAGTTTCATTTGTTCCTTGTGAAAATTCTATCTGTGGCAAGTTAGTGAAAACAATTTGTCAAAATTGCATACATTTGTTCAGAGCAACCTAGAGTAAACAACTGGAACATAAATAAATGCAACAGTATTTTTTTTTGGAATAAGAAAATAACACAGAAATACAATAAACATGAAAAATATATGTTTATATTTTTTTACATATTTCTTATATATTTTACATATTTCTGTACATAATTTGCTACTTTGGACTACATAAAAATCCGAGCTTTAGTCATGAGTATTGACAGGGTTTAATTCTATTACATATTGGAGTTCAGTAAAATTCCTACAGTTTCTACTGCAACGCTCGTTACAAGAGCAAGATGAACTAACTAATGGTAGTTATTTCGTACTTTCACCAACAGATGGCTGATGTAGCGATACTTTTTCATCACTGCACTATGAAAGAACTTAATATGAATTATATAAAATGAAGCCACGAACCTATTACACTGGTTCGCGAGTCACAAAGTGAGAAACATCACTGTAAATAAATATTTTCCTCCTTTTGTAGGTGATTAACACCGGTATGTACACTCAGATGCGTAATAAATGGTTGATGGGTATAATTTTAAGTTAATAAAGAAATAAACTAAATAATTGTTTTCTTTCTGTGTTTCTTCATGTTTTATTTCCTTTCTTTATTACAGTTACATTGAACCTTGCTTTATTCTAGTTTATCGTGAAGATTATCCATTCCTTATCTTGTGACAACCTCATCAGAACAACTTGTCTGAAGATCTCAAAACTGAAGACAGATTTCATTAATTTTTTGACAGTTAACAGGGTACGAGTGAGGAACATAGCGTTACTAAGTTATGATATGAAAATTAGTTAAAAATAACAAATATTTAGTTTCATTAAAAAAAAAAGTAGGTTTGCTGGAATAGATTATCATCTACATAACCAAAAATAACAAATAAAAATTTTTGTTACTTTTTAGGGTTAAAAATCGATAGGGGCCCTACAAAACTCTTTTTTAGTCCTGTTAACCCCTACAAGTTTTGCTTTACACCATACAAAACTTGAAATCCTGGCAGAATCCCTGGACTGACAAGACCTGTCTCGTATGATAAAGTACTTGATTTAATGTTTGTATATATGCACATATCTAGAGTCTGAGGATAAAAATGGGAGGCAAGAGAATCGAAATTTTCAGAGCTTCCTGTTTGTGAAAACCATTGACCTCTATCTAAAAGGGATACTGGACTGATCGATGCCATTAAAATTTAATTCATATTTGAAGCCAGAGAGCGTAGGGGACTGATAATATCTATCGTACACTTCCAGTCTGAACCAATGTGCACCAAATTTTAAGTTCTAACTTAGTTTTTTTACGCTCGTTATCGCTGTGCGACTTATTTTATTAATTTAAATAAATGTTTGTTTAAACTGCACTCAATAAAATAATATGGTTAAAGTAACCATAAAATCCTATTTGTCATAGTTCAAATTGGGATAGCATTACTATGGGTTGCAAATACAATACAAGTCTCGTTAATGGTGTATTGTCGTTATAACAATACACAGAGTTGGGTGTATTGTCATAATTACAATACTTTGAATAATATTTTATGGTAAAAGTCCTGTTTCAAGTTAAATTAACAAGATATTTTGTTAGCATTATAGCTAATTATACAACAATGCAGAGTTGAATTACCAATGGAGGAATTATATCTGACCATACTATATAGTCACAACAATTATATATATTGTTTGAAATTGATCTAGGGTACCATAGGATGTTGTTGTGGTAACTATACATATAGTTATAACGACAATGTTGTATTGCTAATGGTACGATATTTTATTGCTTTTGTGACCATATGTATTGCTGAGTGGCCTCCGTACACGGTGGAATCTATTTCAATATAACATCGCTTTAATAGAAAATCAAAGTTTCTTGTCTGGGAAAACCTGGTTTCACAATTAGTATACAACTATTATGAACCTTGGAAGTGTAAACTTTAGCAAATACATTATGACTGAAATATCTTCCATTGCACTCGAGGATAAATTATTAGCAATAATCGTTCATTACAAAATTTAGATTCCAGAATTATCACTATATTCTTGCAGTCAGGCCTTCAAAAATAGTGGCTGTCTATTGAACATCTTTTAAACACATTATCAAAACATTGTGAAACTACATAAATCTGCTTAAGGTTAATGTAAAGCAAAGATCCCTAACAAAAGATGGCAGCACTGTTTCCGTATATATCTAATTCATTTTTATCGTTGCACGAAATTTCAATGCTGCTCCTACAAATTCAAGCCGAGAGAGTTCTAACTTTCAGGGAAGAAAGTGCATTACCAATTCAAGAGTTCTATCCGTACCGATTTTTTAATTTTCTTTCTTATTCATTGTTGAAATCGCTTCATTGTTGTTATAGAAATTCAAACCTATAAAAATGAAGCTATTTCAACAATAAACAAGAAAGAAAATTAAAAAATCGGTACGGATAGAACTCTTGAATTGGTTATGAACTTTCTTCCCTGAAAGTCATAATATCAGATGAGACCATAAGAAATTTCTTCGTTACCCTTGGCTACATTCTTCTAATTTCTCTATAATCGAACAAACAATGGCTTCCAAACAGTACTGCACAGTATCCCACGTAACTGCAATGTTCTAGTGACTATACTTCTTTCATTTTCTGTGCATGCGCACCCAACAACCACACAGTATTATTTGAAAAACAATAAGTCAAACGTGATGGTCATGAAGAAATATGGTTCAATCAGTCATACATATGATTATCCAAGCAATGTAAAATCAAGCAATAATTGTTTAGGAATCACAACACTGTACAACAATACCAGATATGGGCAACTTAGCACAAGGGTATCGTTACCGTAGCACAATAATGGTTACGTACTATAAAGTTTAACAACACGGTTTAGCAATGCAAATATAGCTGAATTTACTTGGACTTTTTTCTGTGTGGATTTGGAAAATTGAGGTTAAATATTTGCTCTGGCGTTTGTTTTAGTCGATCACTCCAGTATTGTTGTGTAGAACTCAATGGCAACATTTACACACATTTCCAAATATCTTCAAATTCTTTAAAGCAATCAATGTGAAACATTACAGTCATGACGTAAACAGTACAGGCTAATCCCAGTCTCTCACTGTAGTGTCAAAAATAAGCATGATTTCCTTAAATGGTGGAAGCTAACCAGTTTTAAAGCACTTGCCAGTTTCAGTCACCAGATTAGAAACGAGCTGATAAATTATGTCGTCGAATCCAAATCTCAAGTCAATTTCCCTCTACTTGTTTTCATTGAAGTACAAGAGTAAACAAAGCTGAACATGGAGGAGGGTAAGGAAATGAAATTGGCCTTCACAGTCACCAGATTACAATCGACCAAATGAACCGAGGTCACTGAGTTGCGAAATCACTGAGTTCAAATCTAACATTTATATCTCTCTAGCAGCGTTGGTAGGGTCACTGTCCTTCCTTAGATACAGTCAGACAGAGAGACCGACGGGCACGTATAAAGAAAATGAGATTAATAAAAGGACTAAACATATTGGTGGGGTCCGTTGGACTTGTAAATCGTAATTGAGAAATATACCGTGCTATAATTTTGAATTGAATTTTATGTGTTTTTCAGATCTAGGTCAGGATATTGTAGGAGAGAGGATGTTGGAAAATAGTCGACCAGGGTTTAGTTTATGGGTACTATCCTGCATTTACCTGGTGTGAGTGAAGAAAAACCTTGAAAAAAAAACTTAGTCACAATAAATGTCAGCTGGGATCGTACCTATCCTAAGCAGCACAGAGTATCGGTTCAGTATCAGTTCAGTATCGGTTCAATATCGGCCAATAACTATCATGGTTGGTCCAATATTGGACCGATATTTTGTGCAGCTTGGAAAGGTTCTTCCGAATAAGCTAAGTTTCTTGACATCAATTTGCATTAATGCACAAACCATGAAGACTGATTCTATTTGAAGATCAAACAAGATAAAACATTTTACATGAATGTAGAATGACAAGGGCCCGCAGGGGCCATCTTTGGCCACTTTCGTCCTTAGAGTAAATGGTAAAAATATGTTCGAGGGTTCTATAATTGTTATGATACTTTTTATCTAGCAACTCTTCCAATCGGATCCGTACCAAGACCGGTACTTGTTTTGTGGTACTTCTTTGTGGTACTTGTTTTGAAAATGTATTCTTACTCCTGTGCCTCGGTCACTTGGGAAAGCTGTTAGATTTGTATTTGATAGCTTAGGGTTGATGAGCTTCTCCAATGCTGTTGGATTAAGCAAGTCAGGTTTGATATTTTGGATTACTATAACATATTTCTGGTTGTCTGGTTCCTTGATAAGACTTACAATTGTGTTATTTTTCTTTGTCTGTTCTATATATTATCTTTATGTTTGTTGTCAAACAGGTGCCGCGCTACTCGCATCTGAAAGTGTAGGTGGAATTCCCTCTTTGTCAGTTTGTTTATCGTTTTCATAAAAGAAGCTTGGTTTCCCTTTAATACTGGCTGTGAATTGCTCTTCAGTATAATCGGTGATCACCATATAAGCTTCTGGAAAAACCTTGAAGAAGTTTTCTTCGTCTAGTGGATTATTTAAAAATAATCTGATCCCTGAGTTGTCATCATTTCCAGTGAGTGTATGTTTGTCAAGTTTCATTTTACTGGAGATCAAATTATGCAAAGTATTGAGATTTTTGAGGAAAATTGGGTTTATATTATTAATAAAAATAGAGGTTATATTTTTTAAATGGCTAAATGTATTGCATGGCGTAGGAGAGTGTGGTGACGAGGGATGTAATGAATCGGGATAATAAGTGGTTTGAGGTTGCTTTATTGTGGAGATTTAAACATGAATTCATGCAATGCTAATATAGTTAAAAAGAAGACTTAACGGGTCTACAAGAGGAAGACTCATTTTCCTTTGGCAAGAAAGACCGCGGAAAGATAAGAAAAATGTGCTGATTTTAGTTACTAAGATCACATACAGCCAAATTGTCTGACCTTTCTCCAAAAAAATTCAAAAAAATTTGAACAGTGTATCTCATACGCGGGAAATTAGGGAGAAGTGTGACATCTATCCTCTTTATTTGTACTAACTATTAAAGTACTTCAGAAAATATTTCAGAGTTGAGAAAGAGATGCAAGTAAGACATCCTGTGAAATATTTATTACTTTGTCAACGGAAACTAATATTATGCTGTTGAGTATTCTGGAATAAAAGAGTTGAATAACACACAAAGGAAAAATAAAAGTGAAACTCGTAGAATGTATCTACGAATAACAGGGAAAGGAAAAGGAATTGATCGGTTTTTGTGGTCGCTTTTCTCGCTGAAACAAAGTGGATTAAATTCCGATGGTGGATGTCTATAATAAACTTTCTCTGGAAGAGAAAAGAAAGGACTTTCTCCCGGGCAGAGAGAAAGGGCGAGGGAAGGGGAAAGAAACAATAAAACGTGACACTAATGTTAAACACGCAAGCTTTTGTCCAACAACGAAGGGTATAAAACTGAGAAGGGGAAGAAATGAATCAACGAAGAAATATTGTTCGACGATCAAATAAAAAAAAATATAAACCTTGCAATCAAAAGGTAGCCACTCAGTCCTTGTGTGGTCTAGTAGGAAAGGTTGATGACTTTGTATGCAGTATGCTAGAAGTTGTGGAGGTACGAACCCGTGCACATCTCAGTCCATCCTGAATTATGGATAGCCGAATCTAGAATCGAAATTAGGATATTCGAAACCTGAATTTGTGTCAGAAAATTTAGAAATATGCAGGCCGCCGCTTTTATGATTGCCGGCCTGTCTGAGACCCAGATCTGAATCCAAATATCCGAGATTCAGATGTGTTACACCATTCATATCATGAATAAGTTTCTTTTTCCAAAATTTCCTCTCAGTCCTACCGTGCGAATACTAGGATGGTACTCTAATACCTGGTTGCCAACGTGCACACAGCTGTCTGCAAAGAAGTTCCCAAATCCATAATTAACCTAAAAAAAGTTAAATTAATCATGAAGTACTGCCAGTGGGTTTGTGGCTAGACTCTCTGTTTTGCAATCAAGGGGTTTGAGTTCAATATCTAGTAGAGACATCTAGTGGATCCGAACTCAATAAGTCCCGTCAGGACGTAATTTTTATCCAATAGAATGCAGTGGCAAATCACCATCGCTTCACTTGACCCAGGGATTGTTGGGTCATAAGCCTGTATCAAAGAAGATCATTCGTAATTAACTCCAGCACTGACGGTGATGAATATTTAAAATTTACGTTTTCAATACCGTTATATTATTTGGTGATGGATGTTATATGTTGAGGCAGATTTGCAAGCCAAGAGTCACAGAGCAAGATGAATTCAAGGTAGTTTTATATTTTATTTCATTGAATATAAATTACGTTAATGTCCCGAGGATATGACCCACAGATTAAAGTCGATATCGAATCACTTATGTTGCCACCGGGGATCGAATCTCGTGACTCACTGACGAGCGAAAGTAGTCATCTGGCGCTGTTACAATTTAGAACTAAGGTTGAACTTTAGTTACTACAAATATTAAAACAAAAAACATTTTAACAAATAAAATTATAATATTTTTTCTTTTAAATATATGTTGTTTTTTCTAGTACGTTTTTTTTTACTTTTTTAAGATTACGCATTTCAAGGCTTGAGGCTCGGAAATGGCCATTCGAACTTAGCAAATTTTCTTATTTTTAATGCTGTTCGTAGACAATATCATCTTGATTATATTTAACGAAAATGGCCAGAATAAACTCAAATTGTATTCACTGAGAACGGCCATAGCTTAGTTGAATATTAGCTTTATAATCGGAAGGTTGTGGAAATGATTCAAGTGGCCTCTGATCCAAACTCAGGTTTTCTCAAGGTTTTCGTTGGTAGCTTCAACGAAGGCTCTGTCCGACTTCTTCTCCCAGACACTCCCGGCGTAAACCAAAGTTCACTAAAGGTCAAAAATAAAATTCAAATTCCATTGTATCAAGACATATAGGATGTTATTTTACGAAGGGTGTGTAGTATACACTGTACACATGTATGTTTATTACACAAAATACTGGTATAATGGAAGCGAAAAGAAAATTGAAATTGAAGTGGAGAATTTGGAATCATAAAATTCGAATTAATATAACCTGTTCTTCCTGGTACAGTGCAAAAGATTTGAAACTGAATTTGAGTTTACTATTTATATCCATTACGTATCTCAGACTCAAGGCAGAATAGGGTTGGGGGAGAGGTTTTTGGCAGGGAGTCGGACAGGACGTCGTAGTTTGTAGGTACCATCCTGGCACTTGCCTAGTTCAACTGAGGAAAAGCTTTGGAAGTACCTGCGTCAAGATAGGCGGTGCTGGAATCGTTCCAAGGACCTTTCGATTGATAAGCCAAGGCTCTACCAACTGAACTACGGCCCCTCCGTCAGTCAAAAATGTAAATGGTTCATTGTTTTATTATTAACGTCCTTAACAGGTTGGTGAGTTTCTAAGGATAAGACCTACACGTTTTGGAAAAGTGAACTCCAAACCGTTTAGTGGGGCACCCACAGGACTTGAACCGTGACCAGGAGCACTGAAAGCTAACCTGTTAACCTTTCCGCCAACCGAGGTTTCATAGCTGAATAAGAACAGATGAAGTAGTTCGTGTAGGTTGAAACCGTACTCATAAATGGATATTTGGACTGGGATTTATCCAAGTATTTCCCTCAGTACCATCAAAGGGATACGACGAAAGTATCTTGAATATAGGTTCAGGTCAATACATTTCCCGGAAAAGTATTCGCTAAGAGATGTCATCTCCGAGATTAGTGGTGTTATTATTTCAAGATTACCAATTGAATAAATAAATTCTTCGAGATCAGTAACTCTCCCGGCACACTAGTGTTTCTCTAAATGACGTGACTGTGCCCGCTTGAAACACAAAATTTAGACATTTTCAGACATGTTTATTCTTAATATAATTCATAAAAGTCCATTTGCTTGGAAAATCTCGAAAATGCATTGCTACAATAACATTCCTCAAAATCATAATCATTGGCTGAGCATAACGAAAATCACGACTATAAAATACTGACAAGTGTCTAATCGACCGTTTACGCTTCTAGTTCATTGGTGGTACCAACTGTACCTTATGCCGTACTCACGACCAAACAAAATGCTGCAATCTTTTTAAAAATAAAATAAAAAACACTCTTCTAGAAACTAACCATTAATTTGTTTTTATGTTTGCTTAATAAGAAAGGCTACAAACATTACGCTCTGGTGGGTATGACCGTGGACCTCGTATCGACATTGGGGCAGACATGCAGATTTGAGTCCTCTTGTTAGACATTTTGATCGAGGTTTCACCTCAGTTTCCTCAGGCGAATAATTAGCTCGGACGCTATCTTCATCGAAAATGTACTCACCATATTTTTAATTAGAATTTTACATATAGGATTTAGGCATTTTTAACTCAGGACGTGACAGGTTAGAGGATATGGGAAGAAAGTCGGTCAAGACTTAGTTTGGAGGTACTATCTTGGTATTATCCTGGTGAAACTCAGTAAAAACTTTCGTCAGGTAGTCGGCCGCTAAGTGAACACAGCACTTTCCGAATCAAGACTTACCCACAGAGGTACAGTTTCTCAGTAGTTGGTCGCTCAAGTTCGCCATCCCGCAACATGTAAAGGATTTAAGCAATAGTTATCTGTTCATCCCTCCATAAAGTAAGCGGAAATTACTTTCAAACAAAAACATACGCATAAAATTATTTAGAATATATGCTTGAATCAAAATTATACTACTTACGTATTTGGTAATAGGAAGTTGATTAATCCTAAGTTACGACAATGACACAGCATACAAATGAAAAGTCTCCGCACTGTGATAAAAGATGTCACTTTGAGTTAACCTTCATCAAAACGAGAGCATTGTTTTTAGTGTTAAAACATTCGGTTCTAATGCACTATCTAAACAAAGATATGGAAAGTTAGTTTATTGTCCTAGCGTAGTAAAGAAGAACACTGAACGTCGCTGTTGTTTATTCCATTAAATTACAGGAAACCTTGTTTTGTAAATTATAGTAATAACATGAGGTACTAAGTTCAAATTGGAGCAATTAAAATAATTGATAAAATTGTTCTTTATTTGAATTTGTATTAATTTTCGTTGTGTTGTAGATAAAAACACTAGCACTTGTATATATTAGTACGCGAAAATACTTTCATTCACCTTTTAATCAAGTTTTGATTCAAAACTTTCTTTCGCTTTTTACCTCCGCCGGGACGCTACGGAGCTAACGCGGTTACGTAGAAAGTAAAGCCGCTGGAAAAACGACTTCGTTCGCTTTCCCGCCGAGATAATTTCAGCCGATCGGAGCAACCACGCGTTCCGAAGTACCCGCTCTGAAGCGACAGTCGGAACTGAGAGCCGCATGCAAGAATGTCATCGATTTCCACCGCAGAGAGAGGGAGAGAGAGAATCGTCCTTGCTTCTGCGTGCTCTCAGCGTGTGTCACGACTTCAGTGCCACACAAACTGTTCGTCTCCTCTCCTTCAGAACTCTCTTCCTATTAGTACCAGAGCTTCGCCTTTGGTTGAACCTTTACCATTTTGCTCACCTTTCCCCTCTATAACCTCCCCCCCCACTCTCTCATTGATATGTTCCTTGCACTGTGTACGTCGACTAATTTGTCATATATAGATTTATTTTTATGGGTTTTCATTTGAGGGGGGGGGGGGAGAAAACACTCTTGGCCAAGTGCAAGAGGTGAAATGAAGTCAATTTATATTGTCAATTGTGTTACGTTCAATTTGACCTTCAAGTTTGAACTCACATTTAACGTTAAATTGACATTTATTATATCGTTTTCTACTTTTATTATCTAAATCGATCGATGTGAGTACGACACAATAAAATAAAAAGTATCTACATTTATCTGAGCAGTTGGGTTGAAAGTAAGAAAGTGGAAGAAACGTATCAAGGAGTATGGATACTGGTTTCTTGTAATATTTCACTTTTGCTGTATCTATTCTTAGACTGCTGTTACTATTGTCCTATCTAGAATGTTTTGTCCGTTTTAAGTAATTTTTGCTAAAGAGATTTATTGCCGAAAGGACTGTACACTACCACCAAACAAAAATAAACATGATCAAGGTTCCAACACGATCTTCGTCAGACTTGCCACTTCTGAAACAACAACAAAGAAATCTAGTCCCTAATTCAATACCCAATAAGATCGTTCTATATGTGCGAATTATATTTGAGAGAGGAAGAAGAATGTGATTGGTGGATAGATATGGACAAGACGATCAGATTAGACTCTTAAAGGCGGAATATCTTCTTCTGTTTCGGAAATGAAGAGTCTGAGGAATACAATGTAGCGGTGTAGAATCTGTCACACCTATTCTGTTTTTGTTCCGTAGCAGTGTACAGCCTTTTCAGCATGAAAAACGCCTGAGTGTTCTTATATTTTTATTGAATATATATTCTGTTTTAGCATTTTCACTCCAAATGAACAATGCTACAACCAAAATATCTCTACCAACGTTATATGTACAAGAGCATTTATAAATTCTTTAATAAGAAAGTTTTACATTACGTAGTGAGTAAACTGTTGGAAGCTGTCTTCAATGACCTCTTTTCTCGCTTTTGGTCTCTGACAAAGTTGTCTAGGCAACAATACTGTTTCTCTCAAATTCCACCAAATCATCCACAAATTCAATACACAAGGGGTGTTCAAAAATATACTGAACTTTAAAAATAAATCGGGACGCTGGTAATGCTCACTACTTAACCGGACCTTCAAAGCATGATACTTCCTCCGTTATGCCCACAATTCCCACAGTTTCATCCATTTCTGTCATAGCTGCTGGAAATCCAGTTTTGGAACGATTCATCGCGATTTCTCCTGGATTTCTTCTATCGTTTGGAATATGACATCTTTGAGGGTTGATTTCATCTTAGGGAAGAGGAAAAGTACAAAATCAGAGGAGTATGTCGGTTATGGAACAACAAACGTTTGGTGTTTTACCCCGAAAAAAAAATGCGGGCAACGTGTTAAGAATGGGACCGTGTATTATCGTGATGAACCATCCAGAACTTCTTCTGCACTATCTCTAACCTTTTGCCTCGCGCCTTTTCTGGTAATCGTTGCATGACATTAAAGTAAAATGCTGCGTTCACTGTGGAATCATGTGGAACAAACTCTGAATGCTATATTTTTTCGGCTACTAACAAACGTGGCATAAAGTTAGCAATAATACGTCACATCTTCAGCTTTTCCGTCACAAATGTGTGACACGAACCTGTCATGATGTTCAATACAACTTCACGTACAGTAAGATGATGATTTGCGCGTATGACTTCCAGTACCCTTTCCACGTGATCTATGTCGGTAGATTGCGGTCCGAGCCTTGCGTCGTCCTCAGTTGAGGATCGACCCGATTTACAACGTCTGTAACATAATTTCCGAGTCAAATATACCTAACTATAGACTTTGTCCAACATATCGAGGGGATGTGTGAAGGTTTTGTGCAATTTGATATATAATTTCACACATACTCGCTGCTCTTCCAGCGCCTTTACATCGGGTGACTGACAATCACCACGGGCACTCAATGCGCTTTAATGCGTTACCGCAGTTAACACCAGGTTTGGAAATTTGACCAGTTAATATCTAATGGACTCCGCGACTGTCAGCTCTCTTCCACGTATCTATATATAAAAATTACAATAAAAATTCCGTTTCTTTCTGAGAAGCTCTTGCATTTCGTTCCGAGAGTTACAGTTTATGCCTGTACACTGTTTGCACAATCTTAACTAAAAATTACATATTTTAGTGTTGCGTACAAAAAGTGTGAAAATATATACAAAAAATGTCGAAAGTTCTTGATGTCTGTACATTTCTTCTTTCAGAATCACTTTTAGGTCCTTTTATAGGGATGCTATAAAAAGGGACGTTATAATTCCAGTCAGTCTGTCCATGTACAAAAAATAAATCTGAGGAAGCACAAGGTAAAGAAAGGGGGGGGGGGATATTTCGTTGGAAAGGACATTGCTGGGCTAACTCAGCGCGGAACTGTCTTTATTTGTATAGTGGGTTAGTGTTGCAAACCCATTAAAAAAATCACTTGTTCAAATTGCTTCCAATTTGTTAAATCTATCTGCAACAAATTTCATGTAAACATTATTGAGCACAAACAAAAAAAATGTGGATGTCACCTTTTCCAAGATCCCGGTTAACCGATTTTCTATAAGATACAATTTTTCAAATTATTTCCATTATGTTAGACGTCTCAGTATCAAACTTGGCTTAAATATTATTAGAGACAATATAAAAATACTATGGGTACCCGTGTCCGTAAACATCCCAGTTGTCAGTGTTGCCAATCTATTTCATAAAAGTTAATGTTTGTGTGTCTGTTGACTACACGCGTCCATTGACTTTCACAAAATTTTCATACATGTACATTTGATACTGGGCAGATCTAAGTGTGGGTTACATATTTTTCCCCAATTACCTTTTTGTATTGTAACTTTGTAAGCGATGTCCTAACTATCTTTTTTGTATTGTGATTATCGATTCTTGATAGACTGCTTCCCCGTTCTGGTCGAGCACATGTGTATAGCGTATAATAATAAACGTCTTCGCTCGTTGTCGCTAACTCGACATTATGTCCATGATTTTTGTAGCAAAATTCTTTTTTTATTTTCCATATCATCTTTATCCTTTTTTATATTTTCCTTTTTATATTATAACAAGAAGTGACGTCATTTTTATTTAGATTACTCTATGATATTACCCTCCCCCTATCCTCTTCATTTTCATAATGACGTCAACACAAATGAGTCATTCAAAAATCGCAAATCACGCACAATTTCGAAAATGTAGTTGGGGAAATATATGCGTCCGGGTTGGATATTGTGGTCCAGTTGCCAGTGTTACTAATTAATTTCAAAAAATCAATTTTTGAAATTGTTTCTCGTTGACTCAGAGAACCTTGAGATGTTATCACGAGACACTCGCAGCCTTCGCGATTGTCACCAGAATTGCAAAGCTTACAGAGTTTGTTTTCGTCAATTCATCGAGGACACACAGATCAAGATTTCCTGTCTCTCCACTACACAGGGAAATAAATGGAGTAAATTGAATTATGCATATTATTGATGAAGTGAAATATATAATCTTTCCTTTCCTGACATGTTTAAATGCAAACTTTAACTTAATACATGAAATGAGCTCAATATGACCAGATGAATTTAAAGCACAACATATGATAGGTTAAAATGTTTCAAAGTGTTAACTCATATATGGAAAAGGAGGGTAAGAGGACTCGGTGAGACAAGCGAATGCAGTGTCTTTTATCGGCGGTTGCCAACACTGAGCGAAAAAGCACCAATTGTATATAGCGTTGCATCAACTGGTTGCGTTTGTTGGAGAGCACAGCTTGCTACAATAGCCAAGTAGTGACACGACTGAAAGAGAGTTGTCTGTTCAGTGTTGACAATAAGTGGAGTGACAGTGAACGAAGATGGTGGGAGGGCAAGATTCGTGCGAAAATGGTAAAAGTGAGAGATGGGGTGCAAGAGAGTTGCAAGAAATCAGTTTCTCTCAGGGATTTCGCCATGATTTTCAGTTTTTTCGGGTGTAAAGTCAAAATTGGGAAGGTGTGAGTGGAGTTTTTCACGATTTCTATAGATTGTTGACCGTAAAGTTAGGGGGCGGTGTTCTGAAGGATTTGGGGGTGATGCCCTCACAGGAGATCTGGTGGAATAATTGGTTTTTCTCTAGTAACCGCATCAGAGAACTCTTGCTTAGAACCAGAGCAAGTAAAGAAGAACAAAGAAGAAACAAACTGAAGAAAAATAAACGATCATCAACGTCAATTAGGACAGTTCTGTATCCTCAACTTCTAGTGAGGAGTGGTGGCATAAGGACTGCTCGGGATATGAAGGAAAGAACTCCTTTATTTGTGACTTGTTAAGTGCGTGCTCTTTCTCTATCAGTAGTACTACCCTTACCCGACTTGTCGGGCAAGAGGCACAAGTAGCCTCTTTTGGTATTTCTTTCTATATCTCAGAAATGAGGTTCGTTTCCGGCTCTTTTCACCCTCATTCAGTTAGAAGACATTACAATGTACGCACATCCAAATTTGCATAAAAATTGTATACAAAATAAAGAGTTGCTAAATATAATAAGTTAGGTGCGTACTCTATTTCCCATTAATACAATTATGCGCATGATACGCTTACTTTAAATCGCCCACAGCGTTTCTTTGGGAAGAGTCTCGAGTCACGACCACCGGAACGCTAATGGATTTTCGATCATTGCTAAAAGTGGGAGTAAAGGTGAAATTTGTGGTATTATGGAAGAAATCATGACTCCAATATATAGGGTGAGTTGGTCAGAACGGTTACATAGTGCAAGACCTAAACTGTCTTGCTTCGAAATTGTCAAATTTGATTGACATTTTTCTAAAGCCTTTAATAGGATATTTTCATCAGTTGATTAACTCGACACTTCTTATAAAACGCATTTTATTCTGTGTATATACCAGTATCCGGTTTGGGCAAACTAGTCGAAAAAGACAGGATATTCATAGCAATAACGTATGAAAGTGTTCTAATTTACTACAAAAGAAACTGTCAAAAATCACAAATAAAAGTAACAGCATACTGAAAAGATATTGTTAAAGATGTAGCTCACCGATAGGTTAGCATTTTTGCTTTCTGTGAGCGTAGTCAGGGGTTCAATTCCGGCCGGGATCTATTGAACGGACTTTACCAAAACTATAGCTCCCATTCTTAGAAGTTTAGCAACTCGTTTAGAACATAGATAACGATTCACTTATATCAAATAAAAAAATTAAACCGAGCGGCCGTAGCTCAGTTGGTAGATCATCGGGTTAATATTCGGAGGGTCCTGGGAACGATCCCACTGGCTGCCCATTCTGACTGAGGTTTCTGAAGGAGATTTTACTTAAAATAAAATAATATAATCAATCGTTGTATGTAGAAATGTAAATATAATATGATATGATATAACGTAATAGCATCCTTCTATATTAAAATGTCGTTGTCGAAATCCAGCTAGCTAAAATTGAACGTCATTTATATCTCAGAGTATATTAATCGTGAATCCAGACTTTGAGGTGAAATAGGGGAATAACCGTTTTTGAAGTATCTATCTAGCGTATCCCTTAAAGAAAGAAATTCAACTGCTCCAACTCTGCCTTTGAAATCCCTCTGGCAAACTTACAATGGAGACTACTTATCTTATTTGCAGAAAATCTTTAATCTAGGACAAGCTTTAACATGGACTAAGCCAATAGAACTTTTCGGCGCTGCAACTCAGCCTACGTCACTACCCAACGCATAGAATAAAAACCTTGGTTTAGTCCGGAGGCGAAAAACAATTGATTTATTGTAAACTAAGCTACTACAAACCATACATGATTCTTTACATGCCTGGTAAACTTAAACTTTTATGAGATTGCAACTTGGAAGTATAATTTCTTATTTTTTTCTAACTGAAACTATATCCTTCTTTCGCCACATTAGGTTTAACATTAAACTTACATAATCATGTATTCCCTAAACAAATCCTTTCCATTCTTTTATAAATATTTCTATTCATTTCTCTTACAATGATGCTTCAAACTATTATGTTCAAGAACAATCAAACAATTCAGTTACACATATACATAAAATGACGTTTACCAATTTTATATAAAATACTTAGTTGTCCTACAACAAATTACAAGCTTCAAGAGAGCAATATTCCAAATTAAATTAAAAATTTCGAACAATAATAACTGCAATTTATTAAATAAAAAAAAATCAAATTAATTTATGAAATAATCAACAATATAAACATTCAGTTAATACATTAAATATTCAATATTTATTCAAATCATTTAAATCAATCCATTCCAATAATATCAATCCATTAAAATATACCATATCATGCTCAGTCACACAGGAAAATGCACGGGATTGTACTCTACCTACTAACTAGACCATGGACCTAAATATCCACTCCTCCAACGTATTCCGACCTGAGATACCTAAAGGCCATAAATAAACTAAAAATAAAATATTTAAGCTGAAATTGTAACCAAGGAAAGATTTACATGAATCAGATAGACTCTTACTTTAATATAGACGAAACGATAGGTGAGACTGAAAAGCTTGGGTCAAATTCAGAACTATTTAGTAAGGCAGGATTTAAGTGTTTTTTTCAAATTCGCACTTTATCAAAATTGGTGGTCATCTAGTCGTCTTTTTCGCTTGACATTGTGAGTCTAATTATACAGTTAGACGCAGATAGTAACATTTCCTTGAGCATAAAGTGTGTTGTCTTGTTTTATCAGACCGTTCAGCATTCCCCTACTCTCCTCATAGCTGGAGAGCTTGGTTTTCCTTTGTACGATGATATCCAACTTAGTATTTGTCACTTTGTGTGCTTCTTTGTAGAATATTTATAGCTGCACGAAATATGTATTCTATTTCTAACAAACTAAGAACATAGAAAGTGGGAAATAGCGTCAATGGATCTCTACAATTTCTTAAAACTAAAGCTGTTAAATCTGATCTTACGTTAACACAAGAAATAATTTAATACGTACTGTGAAATCGTAAAAGCTAAACTAAAGATATAATTTGTTTTACGCTATAAATTCACGTAATTATTGTAGGCTATTTATTTATTAGTTTTCTTCAACTGTTAATACATTTCTCTTAATAACTCCAGTAGCGAAATGTAGCTTAATATCTTGCGCTACTACACGTTCAAAATGTATAACTATTTTTTTCCGTGAATAGCTTCTTTACGAAAGGATTAAAAACTACGTTTTATAGTACAGAGCGAACATTATATGGTTTTTAGAGCCACCTTTGGGCATAAAAATAATGCAGAAATTTTGACCGCTTTTCTCTACTGGGATGTCCTGTCTGCTATGGTATTTTTGTCTCTTTCTTTGCAAAACGGAGATGAAAAAAAAAATCTCGGAAGAAGAGAAATCTCACTTTTGTTATGGAAAGAGATGATTATGGAACTCTGACGAAGAATGCTTTGTTTGGTTAGCTAACGAACCATAGGCTTACAAAGCAACAGGACGGTGACATGAAGGGAATAATGCAGTACATCAAGGGAAGGTGTGTTCATTGTCAACATAAAATCCCTGCCACCAAAAGCACCAGGGAGAGGGAGAGAGAGAGAGAGAGAAATTTCGTATGCAAATCTGTTTTCGTCATAAGAGGATAACGGTTCAGTGCGCGAAATGCAAAGTAACGGTTACGTGTTATAATTTCGAAATAGAAAGAAAACAACAGTGTCTGAAAAGACCTTCCTTCTCTGCCTCCCAAAGCTTTTGGTAGGAGGAGGGCTGTCTCTCTTGCTGACAAGTATCAAAACAAAGGGGGGAGAATCCCATTGGAAGCATGCTTTGGAGCATCCTCAGATATACACAAGTTTGTCTTGTATAATACGTACAATTTCCAGCTTTTTTACTTTTAATTTCAATTTTAATACTCTGTTCATTGGTTGGCAAATTTAAATTCAGAGTAAATAAATAATAAAAAAAAACAGTTTACGTGAAGTGCACTGATAATCTGATTTTTGATTTTAAGGAAATGATTTGTCCAAGGAACATATCTTTAACGAAATGGCTGCGCCATTTACATGTTCTACGTCCTTGTATCGTCTCGTCAGATTGCGTCTGTTAACAGAGACAATATGATCAACTCGAATGTCATGGCTTCACATTTCGAAGGTCTTGGTAGAAGGGACCTCCTAACCAGGGCCGGATTTATGTATAGGCCCGGGCCTAGGGGCACACATTTCTCAGGGGCGCACTTTACATGGAAAAATTAGAATCTCCTATTTAAAATGCGAGACGAAAACAATATTTAGGAAAATATATTAAGAGAGGGCGCCAAACACTATCACCTTTGAACCGCCTGACCCCTCGTAAATAACTGACTTCAGGTAATGTAAAGTTAGGTTAATTTACATTAGAAATAGTACAACAAAGATTAGAGCTTATATTTTATTCCTATTTTTGTCTTTCGGTTGTACACACCAATAATCGTTATTACATTCTTATATTTAGTTTGCAATGGTTTGTGGTGTCCTCAAATCTTGTAACGTCAATTTAACTCACTTCCCGACGTCATAGAATGATGAAATTTTGCACAGTAACGTAAGTCCGGTGACAACACAATATTCCATTGTTGTTTTCATATATTTCTATAATTTTTAAAAGCATATTTAATGATTTTTTTTATTACGCATAAATACTAGCCTGCAACGATTTGGCATTTGACTTGTTGAAGAATTCATAAAGTGACTATATGAGAGTGCACCCCATGCTTTTCTTTTTTATGATTTTTTAATCTATATCACATATAGGGCGTGGCTGTCATTTATAGCTCTGCTAATGGTCAAGAGGTACTTTGCGTTAAGTATGAATGAAGGCGTAATTTACGCTAATTTTTGTAATTTAGAAAACCTTAATATCTTTTTGGGTCCGCAATGGGTAGATACCGTTCTTTCGAATCCTGCTGCCGATCGTCCTGACTGACATTTCCCTTTAGTTTCACCAGACAAAGGTCAGTGGTACCTTAACTCAGATACCGGCCACTACCCTCCCACACCCTATCCTGGTCTGGTTTTACAAATAATTAACGTGTCTTTTATCACAGAAGAAAGAAAACTTAATTTTCTCCCTAACTTAACTTTATATCAGGAGATGAATATTCCCGGAGATGGTGTTTAAAACTTAAAGACCTGCCCACGTATTAAACGTAGCGAATGAGTTTCTAGTGTCGCTTTTGTCCATTCCTAGAATTTTTGTTTTTAACTTTGAAGTTGCTAGTTCTTAGGGGCGACGTATTGGCGGGTGGACCGATATATTGACTAACAGATACCGGTATATTGCAAGATTCAATTCTGTAAATCTACGTTTCTTTTTTCCTACATAAATAGAAGTGGCAAAGAGGATGAATCAATAAATGCTAAATAGCGAGGAAAAAATAGTGTATGATGACTTTACCATTCTTTAATTTACTTTAAAGTGCTTTTGTATGTCCTTATATGATATAAGTGTCTTGTGTGCTTTGCGTTTTGTAATTTAATTATAATTTTTAGATTTTCAATGTTTATAAATATATTTAAAATATTTTAATGTTTTGTATTGTAATTGTTAATTTTTAGATTTAAAAAAAAAAAAATTTACAAATATATCTAGAAAACTTTAAAGTTTTGTATTGTAATTGGTATTTTTTTTATTTTTTCTCTAGAATACTTTATAAACGTATTTAGGAAAATTTTTAGTGTTTTACATTGTGATTGGAATTGTTAATTATTAGATTTGTTTAGATGTTTTCTTCTTAGAAATTTTATAAAGGTATTTAGGAAATTTTAGAGCTTGTAATTGAGCAGTTGGGTGGAAAAATGATCCGTCTAAAAAATTGAGTTTTGAGAAAAAGATGCTCGGAATATGAAGTTTGTGTCCCTGAAAAATATTTTATGCAATAAATAAAATTACGAATATGACTTAAAAGTATATATCCTTTAGATATATATATTCCGTAAACTGAATATTTATATATTTGGTACTTTAAACATTATACAAGATATGAACAGGTATAGTGGCGGAGGTCATTTTTCCATAAAATGCCCTGTAATATGAGTTACTGAAATATGTAAACGTTTGTGTATATATTTTATAGTGTATTAAAACACTTCAGAAGATACATAGGTTTGAAAATATGTTGAATTCAACATGAAATATTAAAACCGTAAATGAAACAAAATAAGTTAAAAAGTTACTTCTGACATCAACACTATGTCCTCTTTAACTCTACTTAATCATCTTCATGAAATTCATAAGCAATTATAGCTTCACAGTCTGACTCCTCTTCTATTTCACCGTCTGCATATTTGATTACCTCTGAATCTCCTTGTTTTGGCTTTTCTATGACACCTTCAAACCATTTTCAGTCCTCAGGGGTCAGTGCACAAAATAAACTTCTCATGTCTTTTTCTTTTGTAGCTTTCAACACATTCCTAGGCATTACTTTGACAGTACCAGGGACTGTCGACAAGTCAACACCTCGTAAAACACAATATTAACTCATACGATGTACGAGCTATGTCATAACGTAATCAACAGTATTACACAATAAAGTCATCTGACGGCGCGAGTGTAAGACAGTTGTGAGACAGGGCACTAAACACAGCTGCATAAAAATTGCCATAACTAATCCAATTTAACAGATATCAGAATGAAACAAACACTAAAATACTCATGAAAACTTGGTGGTTCAAATGAAGACTTTTACGCAAAAACGACCTGAGACGGCTCGGGTTGTTTTTCCTCCATGCTCTTCTTCAATTGTTAAAATTGTAAATCTTTCACGAAACTGCCATTTGTGATGTTGGAAAAAGTAGATTCCAAAAAAGGTTAAGCTAGAATTCTTCTTAAAGCTGCATAAAACCCGTGAAAGAAATGTAATAACAATATTGTAAATAATAAAATTGAACTAGCCTTGTACTACTCTTTGTTCAGTGTAATTAACATATTTTCTACAAGTAGCCTACAGTAATTTTATTAAAACTGCTCATTGTATTTAATGAAATTATGTTATTGTTATAATATTATTGAAACGTATTTTGTAAATAACCACATTACCAGAATTAAAAAAATATTATCTCATTATTATTAATGGCTAAAAGACGGAGGAGAGTTGTCATATTGTAAAGGTAGGAAGGGGAAAAGGAACGGAAGTGGTGAGGATGGAGGCGCTGGAAATCATGGGCCTAAGGCGCCTATACGTATAAGTCCGGCCCTGCTCTTAACTGAGACTTTTCCAGGTTTTCCCACACATAACGAATGTTGGGATGATATCTTAAGATTTGGTCCTAGTCAACTTCTT
This sequence comes from Lepisma saccharinum, assembly GCA_022664845.1. Lineage (NCBI taxonomy): Eukaryota > Metazoa > Arthropoda > Insecta > Zygentoma > Lepismatidae > Lepisma > Lepisma saccharinum. The sequence continues at coordinate 47,426 of JAGDQP010002705.1, read as the reverse complement.
CCCGCATCCTTTCCCCTACCCTGTACCGACCTAAGCCGTTGATGCCCATAGGCCACGAATAATTAGTTCAATTCGAATGTTATGGTAACAAAAATTCATTTAAATCGTTTATTGCAGTAACATCACTAGAGTAATCACTCTTCTCTTGATTTAAGTTCTTCCATATCTCGTGAACGTTTAGAGTGTACACCATAGTACTTTACATGGTCACTACTGAGATCAAGGACTAGTACCATACCAAGTTTGGTTAAGATCGGATGTATTCCGTATTTCATGTACGATATACACTTTTACGATTTTTTTAAAAAAAAATCAAGAGAAGAGCGAAAAGCAAAAACAAAACTGTTCCATAATTGTACCAGCTACTCTACAAACATATGATACTTCTTGTTTTACATTATGTGTCCATGTGATGTAGTTATACTAATGAATATTACATCTTCATCTTCACTTTTATTGCTGTTGTAGTCAATACGCAAACACGTCTTTTGGTGGGGTCCCTCTGTTACGATAGACGGCCTGTATTACGGTAGTGGGAGCGCACTCTCCGAAAACGAAATACACTTGAAGGAAGTGAACTTAGCAGAGTGGGAGCGGTTGGAATCAAATTAATCCAGATGATATTAACGCCAACAATATGATAATGTAGCTCGAGACCTGTTCTATTACAATACAGGACCACACTAATCCACCTACCATCCAAGTCTCGAACCAAACCTCCAGCTCGTTGACACTGGATCTGAAGATGCTAGTAAGGATAACGTATCACCGACGTAACTGAATGTCACTTGAAGCTCTGAACTTTCAGAGATTCTCGCCATTCATCATCACAGCACATCCAATAGGAACACAACAAAGATTTTTTAAAAAATATTGTAGTACATCAATTAGGAACAATGTAAGCATTTATTTTTCCAGAAAAGGTCGCTGCGCAATGATATACGTTACAAGTTTATTCACGCGCTACAATGGTATTAGAATGGAGACAAACAATACTTTCACAGGATAATTATCAATGCCTGCGTACATAGAATATATTATTGCAATTTATTCCACACTGTTTTCCAATGCAAACAACTGGATGATAAATCACTATTTCAATACAACATTACAAGCAAAAAAAACGTGAATACGAACACAAGGCTGATTAACGATAGTATAGACTAAAAACAACAAAATATTTAGCACCTACATAATGTCACACTGCTATAAAATGTAATAATTATAATATCTGTCGTCGGGTATGTAGTGCAATAACACTTCAATAATATAGCTATCTAACTAATATGTCACGGTTATGTCCGCAAATAAGGATAAAAATGATTGTCTGGATACTTTTTTTCCTTCTTTCTTTACAAATTTTATGGCCACACTACATATGATTGGCTCTAACCTCTGTTATCCGTCCTTTTCGGGGCTAAACTATGTATTTCTGTCAGGTAAATATGTATCACGTAAAGTACTACCTGAAAAATGTGATTTCTGGCTCAAAACATTCTTTTCAGGACGAAATTGTATCAATTATCATGTATGTACGTCCTTTTCAGGGCAAAATATGTCACTTACTATCGTACAAATGTTCTTTCCAGGACGAAATTATCATTTACTCACAGTACATGTCGAATGAAAGATGCCATCTAGTACAGCACCCAGAATAGATTTATGGTCCTGTTACTATTTTTCTAATAATAATATTTGATGCGGTAATATCGGAACTATATTACTTCGACAGCTACAATAAAATTATTTCAGTTTTTTATCGACGATCTCGTACCAATAGTTTGTATTGTCTTCTGTAAATGTGGTTAATATCAGACTTAATGAAGACTAACCTAATACAATACTATCATGTTACACGCTAACCAGACCTGCAAATTTAGTAATTTTTGACTATGACTGCTCAATGACGTTCACGGATCATGGTATTATACTGCTGTAATCAACTTTACAGTCCTTGATATAAAATATTATTATTGCGATGTATATATGGAGTACCAAATAAAATAACACATACACCTTTATTAATGGTTTTCACAGTTAACAGCACTGTTCATCTGCTTCGCTTCTTTAAACTGTTACCGGTACTTAATTAACCTAATGACAACAACTAGTAATACTTTGCGTCAGTTCACTGTTTTTACTAGACTTTACTGTATCGCAAATAGGTAAAGTGCACTGATTTTATTAGACTTTACTGTATCGCAATCTTTGACCAACTAATTAATTAGAATCTCGTTTGACATATACTTTTTATTTTCATATATGCCCACAGCTTTGTTTGATTAGTAGGTAGAATAGAACTGTCTATAGAATAGATATGTAGATGGAATTGTGCTGGATAGAATATAACGAATGCACCGTTAAGAGCTCTTTCCTTAATAACTGAAAGCTTTATGTAAAAGCTTCGTCGGGTTCACTTCACTATCTGCCTTGTACACGAATGGTCAAACCTAATTTCCTGTACCGGTATGAGTAATGACTTTAAGTGGGACTGAGTTTTTCACTATTTAATTGCTTGTAATTATCCTTGCATATGATACACACACGTTGTATTTACAAATTTAATACTTTTGCTGCAACTAACAGAATTGTACACTTACTTTCATGTACTGACGTGCTTGCGTTCCGTGTCCTGTTTGCCTTCGAGCACATTGGAATTTTCTGTCAATTATTTTCCTTACCCTCACACTTCGCGAGGAAATTCCTGTTCATACAAAGACATAAGACATGCTAGCATTTGTGGACTACTTTCCGTAAACTTTAGTCCATTAAATATTTGCTAAACTTATAATTTCTCACACACTGCCACTGGTTTCCTGTTTACCTCAAATCTTCCAGCTACCATCTAGCGCGCGTTTAGTTTGCTGCTGGGCTGCTGAGCGAAGTTATCGGACGCACAAGACATGAAAAATCAACTGCTTTTTCGCGTTCCACATGGGATAGGCGCGTCCTTTCACACCTCTTCTCTATAAGGCTTTGCTAGTATATATCTTACATATCTTTGTTTTGTAATGAATAAAACATAAGATCATAATTCGTTTCTTGTTAAATCTATTACAGTATTATAGCACTTTCACGGACATTTGCGCCGATATATTTTTGACGTCTTGCTGAAATGTCTTTACCTGCATATGATTGATATGACACTCCTTAAGTCTATTAAAAAAATGCCTTATGTGTGTGCATGAACAACTCCTTTTCATGGATTTATTGGAACACATCTTCATTTGAGTCGCTTGGCAATTTTGTATAATTTGGAACGTTTACTCCAGACCTCATAATAGATAGACTTAGAACGCTTCCCGATTTTTGTCTGCGCTAAAGCTAATGGCTTTTTGTTTAGAGCACGTGATCATCCGCTAGGTAGCTCTGGTATAGACCTCATAATACTTGTAGAATATGACGTCTATGCCAGAGCTACCTAGCGGATGAATTTAAAAATCACGTACTCTGAGCAAAACCTCATAAGTTTTAGCGCAGACAGAAATGGGGAACGTGCTCAATCTATCTATTATGAGGTCTATTCTATGCTTCTACTTACAAGCCATAATTATGTCTACTATCTTGGTAACAAAATACTTGCAATAAAATTGTTTACTGAACCTTCAATATTCAGACAAGAGATCAAAAGTAATTTTGTTAAAGTGTCCACCTGAGCATGTTTTCCGTTTTATGGAGAAACAACACATGTGCTTTCACATGTGTCGTTTCTGCAATAAACATAACATTTGATTGATTTTTTTTAACAGGGAAGGAATCATGACACATACATCATTTCTGCACCAAAAATGCGTCTTGAGATTCTGTATAACTCAAAAACAATTAAAAATATCACATGAGTTGTTTCTCCAATAAATAAATGATTTATTTTAGATCAGTCGGAAAAGTAGATCAGTGTTCCGCCAGGATTGCGAGTGTTTTGCACTTTTGCTTTTCACTTCCGGTTTCTGTGATAGAAAATGGGTAGCACAAACAGTGCAGACGCTAGCTTACGGTGAGTATGCACTGAATGAGTCAGAGATTTTGACTTTTGATTTCAGTAATGAGGACATTAGTTAGTATAAAAACCATGTCGTAGCCTTCGGGGTAATCGATAACTGGTGTTGGAGGGTGCAAAGTCCCAGAAAACACCAATCACCAAATCGATCATAGCTAGCTTACTAAACATGATAAGGTAATCATTAAATTGTTGGTAATAAAATTCTATATTATAAATGTCCTGACACGAAAATCCATATCTTTAATAATTTCTGGATGATTCAGAAATAAGCATAGAATTAGATTTCTCGAATCAAAAACAGTATTTTTTTTCTCCCATTTATCAGTATTATTATTATTTATTGAAATACGTATAATAAAATTCATGTTTTTTGCATTAAAATAATTATACTCAAAATAATTATGCCCGAAACCACTAAATAAATTCTTGACAACATCAGTTCTTATTTTTAGTGAGTTTATTTTATACTAAACAATATTTATGCCATCTTTTATTTGAACGGAATTTTAGTTTTTGTGACAAATATTACGAATAAAGCATGGAAATAGATAATTTGTATCTAAAAAGAATATGCAATATTTGTTTTGGTCCAATGCTTAAATGCATTAATTTTTGTACGCGATTTTAGTACTTTACTTGACACGCTGATTACTGTATTATTTGAAATTACGTTTTGAGATATATTCCCTTGTAGAGTTTATGTATAATGAGACACATTCGAGTTATATTCCCTTGTACAGTTTCTGTATAATGTAATACATTTAATTATGTATCTATATTAATGACTGTCTTTGCTATATTAATGACTATTTTTATTATATTAATGCCTTTATACATTTCATCTGAAATTTTTAATTTATTTACGTTTTCTCTACGTAGGGGAAAATCATCATAATTGAACATCAAATATGTTTCACAAGTACAACAATTTTCAAGGTCACCTCCCTAACATTAGGTTTCATGGAGTTAAAAGAAACAAGACCTGTGTTTTTCTGATGAAGTTGTTGCTTGAACCATGAAATCTTTCTACCGTTGTTCTATGGGTTTTAATTAAAGTTTTAGTGCATAAGTCTTGTCTGTATATTTTAGTGTCATAATTATGGATGCAAGACCTATAGTTTGTTACATTAATAACGAATTTCAGTAGTTTGTCATCGGGTCATTCGAAAGTAGAGACATTAAACTAATTTGTCCTTTTTTTTCTGTAGTCATGGTAGTAATTTTTAATGTTAAAAAAAAAAGCTTCATTACTTTTACGATGCAAGCGCTGGCAACAGGAGCACCAGTAATATAACTTCTATCGTAATGTTATCCTTTATACACGGCAAATCACAGTAACAGTAGAAAACATAGTTTTTACAGTGTTATTTAATTGACAGGATGACTAAATCATGAAAAGATTAAGGATACGGGAAAACTATTCTCTTCATGGTGGACACTGCATTATGATGTTAGTATATATTTTCCTAGCACCGACATGTTATTGCCCTCCTCAGTAACCTATTCTTTCGAGAAAGCGTGCTGTTCTTTCTGAATCTGAATTGATAGTACAATTCTCAACAAACGTGTGAGCTTGTAAGGACAGGACCTACAGTTTTCGTAAAGGATGGCAACTAACAATTACATTCCACTACACTGTATAGCTACACTGCACTGTCTATATCACACTTCTCAGTCTCAGTCTGAAAAGCGTCCTTTTTGTATAGGTTTCGTACGTTCCGTGTTCCTATTGTAATGTCTTTATTTACGCTGTTCTTGGAAACCTTTCAAGCAATCCTAGTCTGTAGAACCAATCACAGAACTACTTTACATCCGAAATAATATATTATTCTAGAAGAATCCAAAGATTCATTTTTTACTGTTTCATGATATGATATACTGCTGTGGAGTTGGCCATATTATTTAACGTTGTAAAGGAAAATATATAACATGCTTGCCAAGTGGCCCTTCGCAAGATCTTGGAAACGGTCCCACAGGTCGCTCATTCTGACTGATCTTTACGCAGGATTTTCCTCAGTCACACCAGGTAAATTCCGGAATAGCATCTGATTGGCATTCCAAGATATTTACCACACCATAACCCGGCATGAGCCTGAGATGTCTAAAGGTCAGAAAATAAATTAAAATTCAAGATGGCTACACCTGATCTCTGAGTCTTGCCAATGTCATTCACCTTCAGCCTCAGAGTAATAATGATGAAGGTACTTCGCTTTACCACGATCCATTTTCGGCCTTCCCTTCCCGTAGCCTTTGTAGACCCTTCTATTAACTGTAATGCATTTGTACTGGTTTTCTTCCCTCCTGGTGAATATCATATTAGGCTCATTCCCATATTTGCCATTTGAAAGGCGCCTAGTGGCAGATACTAACTCCATCCTGGGAATCATTAGATATAATAATAATAATAATGTATTGAAGTTGTAGCTTGCTTGAAACGACAATTATGCTCATGACACGCTTCCCACCAACACACACATACCAACATACACAGAGTTTATATATCAAGTCTAATAAAATAAATACTAATACTGTATGTGCAGATCTGGTTGACCTATATTTCCTCCCCTTCTCAGAGACATACAAACTTTTACATATCATTCCACGCAATCCCATCCCATTCCCGCCTCTCGTTAAATAGTTCGTGCTCTCATAATGGATATGTGTGTATATAGCTATGTTTTTTTTTCTCTCTCTCTCTCTGTCCTGTGTAAGTATGTGTCTTTGTCTATCGAAAAGAATTAACTTCTGCTTCGTGCATACAATGTTAGGTTGTTTTTAAATGTTCGCTTCCATCGACTCAGACACAAATCGTTCAATATTATTGACAAAACTCTTTCCTCAGCCGTCTGGGATACTGTATTGTTATCATGTTATGTATAGACTTGATAGATTGAATTTTTTTTTAAACTAAGTAAATTTTGACTAAGTGAAGAAAGTTTTTCATTAAACAATCTTTGTTGGGAACATAAGGAAAACGAAGTACAGAAAAGTTTATTCTAGATTCTGAGGGCAGATACAATGGCAGTATAAAAAAGTGCCCAATTTTCGCCCCTTTTTTTTGATGTTTATAAAATCTAATGTACTGCTTATGATAAGAATACGGGGATTGTATTAGCTTTTACAAACATGAAAGTACAAATAAGTTGTGACTCAACAGTCATTTCGTCCATACAACGCGAGAAATAATGTTTTTTTTTTTTTTTTTTTTTTTGTAGAACAAAACAAAAATGGCTCTTTGCAGAAATGGGTACGAATGTCGTCCACAGTTTGCTGTCCCCTAAAAGTTGCAATCAACGAAATATTTTTTAAAAAATCACGAGAATTCGGGCTTACAGCCTAAAGTGGGATACTACAAACGATTATATCCGTAATTATACATAAAGAACGAGTGTCACTTTGAGGTGGGCAAAACTGTTATTTTTTAATAACTGTTAAAACAGTAACTGTTATTTTCAAATGGCTAAAAATAACAGTTAACTTATTTTTTTTAGAACTAGATTCTATGTATACGCAACTATCAAGAAGCTGTTTAAAAGCACAATTTTAGGTTAACTTACCTGTATCCAGTTGTGTGGAGTATTAAATGTTAGATAAACATATAACAAACTGTATAACCTTGTACACGTGCCTTATTTAAGGTAGTATCTCGGCATTTGCCTGGTGAAACTGCGGAGAGCCCTGGAAAAACTCAGTCAGGATACTCGGTCGTGGGGTTCGAACCCATGTGCACACCCAAGAAATTTTATATACGCCAGGATAGATTATTATAGACCTACCCTTTCTACACGCATAAATGTGGACCCAGGAAAATATCGAAGGTAGCCTGCTGCCCTAATTCCTCCCTCGCTACGACAAGAGAGAGACAAAGAGAGGGAAAACACATACGCCTGGAGACATGGTAACTAAAGAAAAATGTTCAACTTCGAAACTTTCCCCACATTGTAAATCTTCTGGATTGGCCACTGAGTCAGGCTTCTACTCCTTTCTCGCGGTTTACCGAACAAAACATATCGTGGTATTTTTTTTTTTTTTTTGTATTTTACACGTTCCTTCAAAATGTCATCCAGGAATTTACCCAGGATTTTCAATTTAGGAGGGTTTAATGTCGAGGTTTAGACTTCAGAGTTTAGACTTCAGTGTAGTGGTATTACACGTGTCTATAGGATTATTCCTAAGCGGTCGTAGGAAGTGCAGTTCAAAATTATCATGAGGTATTTATTATCATTTCAGAGCAGTGATTCTGCCAGACCCCTAAAATTTTCTAGAAGACTCCTCAACTTTAGAATTTTTAGGGTAAAAAATCGATAGAAATCGTACAAAACTCCACTAACGCCCTTCTAATTTTGACTTTACGCCCCACCAAATCCTGGCATAGTTCCTGTTTCAGGGGTGTAAGAAAATTACTGATGTCATTATAGTTGATCGTGAATAACGATCATGTGAAAATGAAGCAGTAAGAAACAAATGATTTATGAAATTTCTGTGGAAGGTAGAATATTATAAGCGAAGAAAATTCTAAGGTTTCAATTTAATTTAAACTTTAATGGAAATACATGACTTTTGCATGAACGAAATAAAGCACACACACACACACACACACACACAAAAAAAAAAAAAAATACCAATTCATAAAATGAAACCATGCAAAAATCTGGCCAGGATCTAAAGTTACTTGTTCCGCTACCTTTTCCCACTCTCTCAGTCGTCCAGTTATTTAATAATAATGCGTTTTATTTAAGGCAGTGACTACGCGCACGTCTGACGTTCGCCGTTGACAGCGCTTACGTACACGTCAACAATATATTTTACATTTTGGCAATGTGTAATGCGAAGTGATGTTGTAATTGTCTTTTGATTCATGCTTTAGGTCTGCTCGACTATACAGGACAATGTCTTTGAACCATGATAGTGGTATACGTTTTTTAATGATACGTATCATAATCAATACATAATGTCACAAAATAGTAGGAAGGCCTCAAGTCTGGTCATTTCTTATCTTGCAACAATACGAAAAAAAGAAGGAAGAGATTTATTGTATTCAACCGTGGAATCAAACGTCGATGATATATGGGGCTCGACGTAAGGCAATATAGATGAAACTTAAACAATTATGAATTGACTATACATGCATACACAACAATACAAGGAACTAGATATAGTGATAAACCCCATAGTCAGAGGGGTGTGATTAGATTGAGCTGATGCTATTGTATTTTATCTTGTAGCTACTTTGTGTTGCATCGTACTTTTATTAGTTTAAGGTACGTTTCGACACTCCAACCGCACGTGAACACCATTTTGTACGGTATTTTCATACATATTTTCTTCTATAATTTGTTCATTATTCTGCCGTTAATACATTACTTACTAAGACATTAAATTTCTATCTTCTGACGGAATATTGTTATATATTATAATATGTTTACCTTTGCTTACGAGAAAACAACATTCTCCAATTAATCGTAGAAATATAATGAACATCTATTCTTCATATACTTTCCTTGAACGCACTCACACAATTTTTAGTTGCAATTTTAATATGCGTTCTTGCTCTCTTCATCGCCGGTCTCCCCCTTCACAACAATTACCGGTAAGAATCGCTGTTATTGTTCAGCATCGAAAAAAAAGAACTTGTATAATGTTTGGAGTTTTGACACGTGCCAGTTACAGCAATATCACTGCCCCGATTCAAACTGTGAAATCATTTTTCTATTGACGTGTACATAAGCGCTGTCAACGGTGAACGTCGGACGCGTGCGTAGCCTCTACGTTTATTTAATTATAGCATAATATTGCTACAATACCAATGCAGGCAATTGTACATCTCCTATTCCTTCTTCGCTCCGCTAGTAAATGCATTTTCAACCATTCCACTTCACCCCCACTCTTTATCCGACATTTTTACAACTTATTACGATTAGCGCTTCAAGTTGGCCGATAAACGTACGAAAATATGCGATAACACATATGGTGTTTTTAAAGTTTTCTCCTTTGTGGTTTTAAAGTTGTCTCGTGATAAGAGAAGTCAGGTTCTCAGTGTAACGTCCGCCTCCACATATACGTACATTCAAAGTGTAAATACACACCTAACTGCCACAACCACATGTTTACTGGCAATACATTTTATCGGACGTAAGCATTTGAAATCCAACAGAATATTTTATTTTATCTCTGTCTCTCTCCTGTCTTGGCTGCCGCGTACCCTTGTCTAAAAAGAAGAAAACAAGTAACACCTGCAGGCTTAGGGTGAATCTACATTAGACCAAATTTCTGTGCGTGCACATGTTGGTGATGACTGTCTTAGAACGATGTAATCATCCGTCGGTTTCTTCCTTACTTCGAATTTTGGAAGCAGAAAATAAGGCAAAGAGAATATATTCGCGTAATTACTTACTGCAGAAATTATTATTCACTACGATAGGTTTAAACACACACACATATATATGCAAAAAGAAACATCTAAAAGAACCGAGATAATTTACATGTGCTGACGTAATCAATTTACAATATTACTGCTAACACTGTTCACTGTTCATACTTAACTACGTTCATTTTTTTATATATCCTACAAAGCTAACGAAAATAATTTTAGTTCTAAGTATCTGGCAACACTGGGACAGTGATAATAGAACATTGTAAAATGGTTGAGACAGCATACATAAATAATTTATTGTCTTTTACATGTATTTGTGTGTTTAAACGTACTGTAGCGCATTGTGCCAACAAATATACTAGTTTTTGCAAGAAGTAATGCAGTAAGACTTCACGTTGACTGCCTAAGCAGTTTTACACTTCTTTCTAAGATCTTAATAGAGCACTAACGTTGAGTAGCTAGCATTAACGTGCACTAACGCTACACTTACAAACCCATATGGCTTAACCGGCCAAGGGTTTATGGAACGCTATGGGGAATAACTTGACGTCAAGTTGGCTGTCCCACGATTTTTCCTCCTTCTGTGTTCCTGTTAGAGCACTAACGTTGGGTCACTAGCGCTAACGATGCACTAACGATGCACTAACTGACCCACATGGGTTACCAGTTTTCCGAAAGTTTATAGGGGCCCAACTTGTCAACTTGACGTCAAGTTGGGCACCCTCACAGCTTCTCTCTTCTTTTTTTTCCAATGGAACACCAACGTTAGTTCGGGACAGGCGTAAGCCAAAGTGCTGATACCGCTCATAAAATTCATTTTGTCTTTATCTTATCTTACTAACGTTAGTGTTATCTGAACTAACTAATGCATGTGGTCTCATCCTCTAATTCCATATGAGGGGCAACTTAACGGAGCTTCTCTCTCGAGTAGCATTTTAGCACTAACGTTGGGTAGCTATTACTAAAGTGCACTAACGAACCCACATGGTTTAACTGGCGAAAGCTTTACGGAAGGTTATGGAAGGGTAAAGTTGACATCAAGTTAGCCTCCCATAGTTCTTGTTTTCCCTCTTTGTTCCCATTGGAGCACTATGTGCACTAATGTTCACTAACGATGCACTAACGATCACGTACATCAAGGTTTGCATGAGTCTAAAATTTCTTTCGCGGTTAGGCCACATTGAGGTCAAGTTGATTGCCTATGCAACTTTCTACTTCTGTCTTGGGTCGCATTAGAGCAGTAACGTTGGGTAGTTAGCACTGACGTGCACCAATGATGCACTAACGAACTCACATGCTTTAACCTGCGAAATCTTTACAGAAGGTTATGGGGTGCCAAATTGACTTCAAGTTTCCCGACCGCACAGCTTTTGAAATTTGAAATTTGTGTTTGCAGTAGCTATCTCGTATATTTTGGTTCGCATGGGTCTAAAATTTCTTTCTGGGTGAGGCCAAATTGACAGCAAGAAGAGCCCATCCATATATTTTTCCTAATTCTGGCTTAAGAATGGAGCATTAATGTTAATGTCATGTGCACTAACGAGCACTAACAATAAACTAACGATGCACTAACGAAAATATATGGTTTTATTCGCGAGAGTCTTACGGAGGAGTATGCAAATGGCTAATTTCACGTCTACAAAGTTTTCTACTTCTCTCTCTGGTCGAACTAGAGCACTAGCATTGCGTAGCACTAAAGGGCACTAACGAACCCACATGGTTTAACCAGCGAAAGCCTTACAAAAGTGTATGGGGGGGGGGGGCAACTTGATGTCAAGTTGGTCCCCCATAGTTTTTCTCTTATCTCTTTTTCCCATTGGAGCACTAACGTTAGTGTCACGTGCACTAACGTGCACTAACGAATGCATGTGTTGTTGGCGTTTGTGTGTGTGTGTAGAAGTCATAGCGTTGTCTTCGTCTATGTGTGTGTGAAGAGTGGTGTCAGTGTTTTGATTATTTCTGTATGTCTGGTATGGTTTAGTTGATAACTGAAATGCTTTCTGCGGGGATGGCTGAGTAATTATTTTTTTTGGAGGGGCCAGCTACTCCTTGTAAGTGAGCATGTAGCAGTTATGTCCAAATTTTATCTCCATTCCGATCTGTTCCACAATGGGTCCTCTATTAATTTTACTTTAAGCTATATTTTGACAGCTTTATAATTACACATGATTTCTCATTTCGAACCCCTTTTCGATTCGTTTACCGATTGCCAAACTATGCTAATAAAAATCGTATAATTCAATGCAACCTAACCGAAATTAATATATCTTGGTCAAGTTTCCAATCTGTTTTACAGTGACCAAATTTACTTTGATTTCGATGTACAGCACGTTTAATAATGAATTTAGTACAAGTTGTCATTGCCATGTACCGATAAACTTTGCTTTAAGTATGTTATCATTTAGCTCGCGGTTAGATTGAATGCAGTTTACTTTTTTTGGAAACAATATATTCTAGTAACCATTTGAAAATTCTGAAATGTTAAATTTAATGTTCAGTTATTGCTGTTTTATGTACTGATTGAGTTCTTCAAATTGTAGTGTTTCGTAACTCAAGTTTCGATTCCCAACACAGAAAATTTGGTATATGTTGAAATTTTATCGTAAGCAAGAAATAAGAAATTATGAAATACTGTGAATTTAATTATTGGCTCCGTTTCGACGTGTTGTTGTAATGCTGCGTTCATTTTTGTCATATGTAATTTGAAAGAAAAGATTTTAAGTTTACTGGGTAAATTTATGCTTGAAGTTATTCACAAAACGTTTTTTCTTTTTCTTTCTGTTAAATTTGTACCGGAAATATGCATGAATTTCTCATTGAATCAAAGACTGCATTTTACTATAAGGAATAAATTCTGTTTTACCCAGTATTTGAAGTTCAAAGATTTCAAACATTTTTCTTTGTGCTCTTGGGAGTTATTTGAAAATGAACTTTAGTTTGAAGTTTCATACTAATGCATAGCGTTGAAACAGGTATGCTTCGGTTGCTAGGTAACGCAATGTTGACTCTTTACGATGCGGCAGAATGTAGTCCACTGAGGTTTCGCACGATGACGGTGATAGGAAATACTTATGATGTTCCCAATTTGTCCTGGATTGCACTACAGCAGGAAGCCGCAGTTAAGGGATGTCACTGCTACGGGAATCCATGGCCCAAACCGTGAAACCATACATACAGTATGTTACAAACAACATGTGAGAAAATTGCAGGGATGTAGGAAGCACAAACAGGGCTTTCACTGCACCAGAAATGTTGCTCAATGTTTAGAGCAAAAATATATCGTGGAGGAGGAGGAGGATTATCATGACGGGTTTCATTTGGAAGTTTCGGGCTCAAAGAGAACCCATGACTTCTATATGAGGTTTATGACGTTGTTGTAAAAGGGGATATATGAAATTTTGCGAAAGCAACTGTCGCTTTCCCAATGGGTCTGAATTGAGTTTGATTTTTGACGTTTTACAAGGTGTTGGTTGTCTTAGCGAGGCAAGATGTTGTTAGATTAAGCAGTCAGGCTAGATGGTAAAAATTCCAACCATAAAATAAGAAAGAATATGTGGTGTGAAAGGTTTAGATGGGATGAGGCATTCGGTGGGTGAATCTGGGAGGTATAGTGGTTCCAAGGTTTTGGAGAACTTGGTGTGTAGATTGAGACATACGATGCCAAAATAATCTGCAGTGAGAGTCTAATACGTCTTTCAGCATGGGTATTTCCAGGTCTTCGTGAAGCTGTGCTATGCTAGTATCACGGGAATGTCCTGTAATGAATCTGGCTGCCTTGTTTTGAACAAGTTGTAGTAATAGATGATGTGATTTAGCGGCATGATTCCAGGCTGGTGCTGCGTATATGAGTTTAGAACGGATCATCATCAAGTAGACGTGTAAACGTGCTTTCAGGGATAGTCCGTTATTGTTGTTTAATATTGGATACAGATAACCAGTACGTTGTGTAGATTTAGCTGCAATGTTCGTTATGTGCTTTTTGAAGGTAAGTCTTCTGTCTAATTCAACACCCAGGTAGATGGCACTAGGACTGTATGGGAGCAGAGTTCCAAAGAGTGATAGTTGTTGCGGAGGTGCTGTTCGTCTTTTTGTGAAGTGAACTACAGTAGTTTTATCTGCATTTAGTTTAAATCTCCATTTTGTAGTCCATTCTTCAATTAGATCAAGATGTTGTTGAGCGTACCTCAGCGCAAATCTAATTTGATGTGAGGAGGCAAATATGGCTGTGTCATCAACAAATGTAGCCAGTAGCGTGTGTGGGTGCGTTGGTATGTCGGCCGTGTACATATTGAACAGAACTGGAGCAAGAACAGAACCTTGAGGAACACCAGAGGTGATCGGATATGTATTTGAAGTAGTATGAAGATGAGAAACGTAGAAGGAGCGATTTTGTAGATAAGATCTGATGATTCTGAGATATTGGTGATGGAATCCAAGTATATCTAGTTTGTAGAGTAGGCCTTTGTGCCAGACCTTATCAAAAGCTTTGGCAGTATCCAGAAAAATGCCAAAAGTGTGTCCTTTCCTATTGTATTGCAGCGTTATTTCTTCAACCGTGCGAACAAGTTGTGCTTCTGTGTTAAACTTTGGCCGAAAACCGAATTGATGGTATGGTAGCAGATTGTGATCTGAAATGTGTTGAAATAATCTATTTTTGAGCAGACGTTCAAAGAGTTTACTGATGACTGAAAGCAGACTTATTGGACGATGGTTTTGTGGAAAAAGGTGATCCTTGCCATGTTTGGGAATCATTATTACTTTGGCTATTTTCCATTTGGTAGGATAATGACTGTAGATGAGGATGGCATTAAACAGTCTAGTTAATAGAACCAACATTTTTCGTGGGATATGTTTGAGTGCGGTGGCGGGTATTTCATCAGGTCCAGCGGCGCTTCTACCTCTGACTTTTTTAATGATGTTTTGCAGTTCTTTGGGTGTGAACAGTGTTTCTGGAAGAAATGGTGCATCGTACTGGGTAGTTTGGAGGTGGTTGTTGACTTCTCGTATGGTATCTTCATCGTAAGGCTCCGGGTTGAGGCTAAATTGCGTTTGTAATTGCATAGCAAAGACTTCTGATTTATCTTGTGGAGTGTAGGCAAGACCTCTTGGATCATGTATGGGACGATTTGAAGGCACTGAGTTTTTTCTGGTTAAGGCTTTGGTTATGGACCAAAATTCGTAATTTGGATGGTTTAATTGTTTAATTTTCAGAGACCAGTGATGCGAGATCATCGTTGGAGACGTTTCTTGTCTCTTCGTTTTAGTTTGTTCCAGAGAGTTTTGAATATTGGAAGTCTAGTTTGTTGCCATCTTTTCCTGACCCATCGTTTTTGGAAATTAGTGCTTGGGTGCGAAGATCTTCTGGAGTGCCATTTGTGTCAGGTCTAATTGCAGGTGAGACTTTCGTAGTGTGGAGTCGCAAAGCTGATTTGAAATTGGATGAGATGAGATCAACGGTATTTTCGATGTCTTCAGGACTGTGAAGTGGTAATTTTGGATTTGTTGTTCTAGCTAGATATTGTTGAAACTTGTTCCAGTCTGTTTTATATATGGGTGGCAAAGCTCTGATATCTGGAGTATGTAGGTAGTGGATGTTGAGACACACCGGGATGTGGTCAGATTCTAGCGCTAGTGTTGCTTCAGGACCTTCAGTGATGGTAATTCCCTTAACCAGTGCTATATCCAAAATATCTGGTCTTCCACCAGTTCTAGGAAAAAATGTTGGTTCCATGGTGGAGACAGGGTAGACATCCAGAGTGGGTAATGCATTGTAGAGGATTAAGCCAGACTGATTTTGTCTTCGTGAATTCCAATATTGATGCTTGCAGTTTAGATCTCCTGCAATGATAATATGATTTCCCATGGAGCTAAGCGCTCTAATGTCTGCTGGAATTAAGGGAATGTTAGGTGGTTTGTACGCTGCTATGAGTATTGTGGGATGATTTGGAGTTAAAAGACTAATTCCGGTGGCTTCTATAGATTGTAGTGGAGGAAGATTGAGTTGTTGCACTGGTAGGTGATTTTTAAATAATATGGCTGTTCCACCTTTTGGTCCTATTCTATCCGTTCTGTAGATAGTATAGTTAGCGAATCTGAAGTTATTGTGCGGTTTGAGATGACTTTCATTTAGTAACATGATATCTATTCTGTGTTCTTTAAGAAAATGTTTGAGTTCGAGGCGTTGTTCCAAAACTCCATCTGCATTCCAAAAGGCTAGTCGGACATGTTTGGTAACTCTTTGCTTAGGCCGTTCCATCATCTAGGGCATTGAAAACTATTTCTATTATGATTGCAATTTTTTCGTATTTGTCTTGAGCTGCTTGTATTCTGCCTAGACTCTGATGAAGACTCATTAGTACTGACGTTAGATTTAAGCCTTGCATGAGTTCTTTGAAGACCAGAAAAATATCTTTTATGGTTGATCCTAAACCAGATGAGGAGCTGGTAAAGTTTGGTTTGTGAGTTCTGTGGAGTTGGTTGTTTCTTTAGCTGGTTTAGTCTGTCCATCATTGACGATAGTTGAGGAATATGTCGTTGCGGTCGACTTTGGTTGTGTGGTACCTGTCTGTGAGGGATTTAATTTGTCATTGTTCGAAGTTACTTTGGAATTTGATTTTGGTGCTGGTGGAGAGCTTTCCTTGGTTTTGTTGCTTCGTCTTTGTTCCAAAGCACGTTTGAGAACTGAGCAGCCGCGATAGTTGGCAGGATGATCTCCATTGCAATTCACACAGTGTGCAGGAGTGTCACGAGTTTTAGTACACGTGTTTGTTAGGTGTGCTGCACCACATTTAAGACAATTTTGATCGCTGAAGCAAGTTCTCTGTGAATGTCCCAAGCGTTGACACTTGTGACATTGTAACAGTTCTCGAGGTCTGTAAGGTTCCACAGCAATTTTATAGCTGAGTAGGTACTGTAATTTGTAAATTTCTTTGTTGTCTGCTCGCTTATCCATGGTGACAAGAAATAGTGGATGAGGAACTTTTTCATGAGTTTCCTTATCTCTTCCGTACATTTGTGCGACTTCTTGCACAGGAAGATTTAGTTCTTTAAGATCATCTTGAATGTCTTGGACAGGCGTGTCAATTGGTAATTTTCGGATCACAACTTTAAACGGTCGATCTTTTTTAGTTATCTCTGTTGTAAACTGTTTATTTTGTTGGATACAATAGGCTTTAAGTTTCTCGAAGTCCGAGTAGTTAACTGCTTGAAACCGTATATGTTGTTGAGTATGTGAAAAGATAGGTTTGATTTGACAGGTTGCAGCTAAAGTACGAGAGAAATTGAATTTATTTTCTATTCCATATACGTACAGTGGAGGCGGTTTCTGGGTACCGGTATTTGATTTTGGAGGTGGAGCTTTCTTTTCCTGTAGTTTTTCGGAATCAATTTGACATAGTGTTTCATAACTGTTTTTTGTAGGAATTGGATTGACCTGATCTGAAAGTTTTCTCATTTTAGCAGGATTTGATGGAGATTTCCAAGTGTCAGAGTCATTTATTTCTTCATGCTCCATTCGTCCTTCATTGTTTTGGGAGAATGTACCGGTCTGGTTTTGATCACGTAAGTCTGTTATTGAAGAGTGCATAGATGAGGAAAAGCTGTCTGATAACTCCGGAAATTGCTTGGTAGAATGAATATTGAATGATTCCATCATTCTATATCGTAAGAGAAAGTCTACCTTTTATAAGAATATAAGGTATACTTAGCGATCTGGCTGGGGTTACACACCCGTTCGTGCTATCAAGCAATATTCAATAAACCATTGCAAGCATACACATTATTACTTACACATATGGTTAAATATGTTATTGACTTGACATTCTTCTTTATAAAATCAATATAGGCATTTCCACTATTTAAACATTACAATTTTTCTTTGTTCTACACACTACAAGGATTAAAAGGAAACATGAGTAACTGACTAGCGCGTGAGCCATCTAGGTTTCTTAATCATAAATGAACTGACACAGAAATATATTACATTAAATGTCACTAGTTCCACATGAGTCCGTATCAAATGTGACTGTGGGCTACACGGTTACAGCGGCTGAAGTTTTAATATAATTCTCACGTCAAGTGTAGAACCGCATAGGGCCAATAGAGCCTTGTACTATCTTGGGGACTAATGTTCAGGGGGGTCCCACCATCGAGTTCTCGGGTGGACGGTTGAAAAATGTATGGATGAGAGTTTAATGAAGTTGCAGTTTTGGTTTTAGGAGTGATCATAGACACTCTTTCGGACTTATTCTACAATGCCAATGTACATAGTTCCGGCTACCGTCCAGGAACGGGATCGACTTCTACCTGGTGCATATTAGTTCGTAATTGCGTTTTCTTTCGCGTTTTATGGAATGTGAATTAGGTGTAGTCGAAGTGAATGGTTATAGAATAAGGTAGAAAGTGCTTAAGGTTAGCCGGACTGCTTGATAACTTGATGTGGGTATCTCTAACTATGACTCTATTATGGTGGCTCACTAAGATGGCGTTTTTATGATTCTAATTTTTCTCTTCGTTTTTGTAATTACTTTTCAGCGCATGTTTATTTTAAAGTTTTATTCCTATCTTCTTTCTGCATAGCTTTGACGAGCCCTGGGATCTGAGGATGCACAACTGAGATATTGTTGAGTTTAAATACAGATTATTTCCTTTTGAAGTAAGTGATTATCTTCGTTGCACGTTTTTCTGACCATGCTCGTGCAGTTATATAGTTTAAGGATTTTATCTTTCCTGCACGGTGATCTTGCCGGAATTTAAAATTGCACAACAAGGGCAGCCCTCTAGTTATCTTGCGACTATTTTAATTCTCAATAATAATTCTATAATCGAATGCTTAAACTAAAAGCAAATCCAATCAGTCAGAATCAGGAGATCAAGCAATCAAAGATTTAAAGGGGGATGAATTTTAAAAAAATAATTATAATCACGGGATTTAATATTCTACCCTTGTACCACTAGTGGCATGTCCTCCGTCTGTCGGTCCAGACTTACGTAATTACCTGGTATTTGGAACAACAGGACGAGGTTGGAGGTTCGTAGCTCTGTGGTAGCTTAATGTCCAAATAGGAAAACAAGGGATTATTTTCTTGTTGATACATTATTTTATGAACTTACCGCACATATTAATCGCTCTCTAATTTCCCTAACTCTAACAATACATAACAATTACACAAAAATACAACAATGTTCGTAGATTCAACCTCAGAAACATATAACACACATGAAACATATAAATAATGTCCAACTGACCTGTGTAATACTTGAGAGGAGCTATGCTGGTGATAGTGTTAGTCTGAAGTCAATTTCTCACTGCAGGAAAGTTTACTAACTAAATGGAGATACGCATCCTGAAATCCTAAAAAAAATACATAATTTTATCAGTTAAGTTTAGCAGCAAACACTGGCCTTTTATTTTGATTTGACTTGCTAGAAGTTCCAATAAAACGAATTAATTTTACCTACCATTCATTGAACTTGCCTACCATGTGCGCTGTGTCTTATACAGCTCCAGATCTGATGTACGATTCAACTGACGCACCAAAACTTTGCATGCGACTAATACGTTAAAGTTGATTCGATTAGCGTGTTTACTACCACACTATTGAGTTTGCGGAACTGGGTACCCGATCCGAATCTTTGAACCAAGGTACACTGATTTTGAAATGGTGACCAAGATCCGGATCGTACTATATATCCGGATCCAGATTTTGGAACTGAGTACCCGGTTCACTCAGATTTGCTTCCTTTAGGATACAGTTTTCCTCACGACTTTAGTCACAATTTTGATCTGAATCGTGATTAAACAATTTTTAAGTATTCTCTGAATATTCCTGGAAAACTAAAAGCTTTCTGACGATTTCTCGTTAGTAACATTTCATGCAGACAGTTCCTTTACTTTTTTCCAGGAAACTGCCCAAGATTTTTAACAGTGTAAAAAGCTAGCTGGGCCAAAGAGAAGAAGCTATGTTTCACGCTAAAGCATATCTAGACCTCATGGTTTAATAATTTCTTAAATTGGTGTATGCCATGCTCTTCGTTTTTTATGCAGAAATGCATGCATTTTACTCACAAAGATCAGAGCACTTCTAATACTGAAAAGGTAAAAAAAATATCACAAGTAGAAACGTGTCTATGTTAAAGTTCTCCACAAACAGAAACAAAGTACTTGTCTTATCGTGTTCGACATGCAGCATGCAAAGAAGAAGGTTTTTCCGAACTAACGTGATCTTTTGAGAGGAAAAGGATCAAAATAAGGCAAGGAGGGAGTATCAGTATGTATATATTGGCTTGTTTGACCTATATGTATCTCTCTCTCTGACTCTCTCAAGAACCTTGAATGTTTCACGTATGACACGTACCTCATCCCATCGTGTCCTTTTGTCTCAGACCCAATGCTGTTTGACAAAGTGCGTGTCGCTCATACCTCGAAGAAAAAAAAAACAAGCTATATATCGGTTTTTCCTTTGATATAACATGCAGAAAATTCACACATGTAGGAGTGCCTTTAATTTGCCCTATCAACATGGATCAGTTTCACATTGGTTGTGACGTCGTCTTATCATATATGATTTAGAAACTGATAATTTTGGGTTGTCTGACTTTTGATTGTGTTTATCCATCTTGTGTTATACATCTTTAATGGTTTCAATTGGCATGGAATGTATTTAAATATTTATTTTTTTAACATCAAGTTTTCATAGGTAGATAGATTTGCCAAGTTTTTTATTAGAACTGAACAATATATATGACATCCCCATAGCAACTAAATGCATAAAAATAAATTATTGTCTTGAATTGTAGCAGAAATAAAACAAATACGTCATTTAGCTATAACAAGAGCTGAAACCTGGTCACGTTTGGTGACCCGGTCCGAAATCTAATCAGATTTACCCAGTAACCCGAATGGCCCGCACTTGACCCGGTCTTTACACGAATAACTCAAATGACTTTGACTCGGAGGCCCAATAATACATTCTTGACTCAATTGACTAGGTGATCTAATCTTATCCCAGCGACTTGGTCTAGTTCCTTTGGTTTGAATCAATCAATGTTGTAATGTGTGAGATTCCTTGAGAGGTGAGCTTATGTATGAGAACTTCATGGTCCCTCTAAAGAAACACTGTTCAAAAGTAACATTGTATAAAAAGGGAAAAATAAAATCTCTACTTTGCCTCCGGCTCAGGCCGATTCACAAGGCCGGTCCAAAACTTGGCCCGACCTGTACTGCATCACCAGCTGTTCTGATTTAATTGTGATTGAATGGTTTGGTAAATAATATTGCTTATCGCCTGTTGTTTAGGCTTATCGCCTAAACCGGCACACAGACATGTTACGAATTTACGGTAATTCTGCTCTCTGCGACTTCAAACTTGAAACCTTGAAAACAGCGCTTCAAGAAAGTACTTTGAATCATTTATATGCAGCACTAAACAAAACAAGTTTCATAACAACAAAATGTTTTTTAAATGTTGGCAGATCAATTCTTCGTACCAGAATAAGATAATTTAAGGTATAATCACTCATGCCTTAATCTACTAAACAAAAGTAACGTCATATCTGGACAGTGGACACATAAATAACGCAAGGCCCGCTGGCTTAGTAAATCACATTGAAAATTGTATTTAATACATGTATTTTAGCCAGAGTAGAAACGAGTCACCGGGTCGAGTTTTGCACCAGGTTAACGGGTCTATGCTTGGGACTCGGTCTGACCCGGGGACCCGAAAGGCAAAACAGAGATTATTCACTATTGTGTTTGAAGTGTCTTTATTTTCAAAAGTGATCGTGACCGGGGGATATTACCCCTCAGAGCACGAAAAGTTTCTAACAATAATAATAACAATATGGAAATAGTCTCATATCCCCGGATAGAACAAAAATGCCGCTGGAAGGGTGCAAATACCCCCCACCCTTCGGAAAGACTATTCTGAAAGAATTTTGTGTTTGAAATAATAAATAGGATAAATACATTAAAATCTCTCAAAATTCTGAAAAATGAATTTCATGTACTAAATTTCACTTCTCACGGAATCTCACAGATTGCAACATTGACTGATCCAATTCATAGGAACAAGACCAGGTCAGCGGGATAAGATTGGGCCACGGGCTCATTCGATCATCGGATAGTCGAGTCACAATCAGTCTGGTAATTTGAGTCAATCGAGTAAGTGGGTCAATCGGGTCAAGTTTCGAACCGGGTCATCGGGTTACTACTGTCCGGGTCAGGCCAAGTCACAGGGTCACCAAGTTAACCCGATTTCAGTTCTGATTTGAGCAATGTTTGTGATAAACGGAGTGCCTCATAGATGAGGTTCTCAACGTAAGAACTTCATTGTTAAGGAAATTATATTTGCGCAATATACAAACAAAGAATTCCCCTGTAACCTGCATTCTCTAATAATGAAATTTGCTTAAATAGATGTAGTACATGCAACTTTGATTCTGATTTACTAAGCCCTTACGCCTTGCGTCATAATTTGCCGAGATATGACATAATTTGTAACAATGCTGCTTCATATTCAGGGCCTGTAGCACCGAACGTACACATGTTTCAAAATGTTCGTACTCGTTTCTCGTTTATGTGTGATTCGGTCAGTGATTCTCCCAGACCCTCTTCCTGTGTGTATGTGTGTGGGGGGGGGGGGTCTCCTCGAGAACACCTCCTAACTTCAAATTTTTTGCGGTCAAAAATTGATAGAAACAATGCAAAACTCCACTTACACCCTCCCAATTTTAACTTTATACCCCCAAACTGAAAAAAACCTGGCGGGATCCCTGAATTCGGCATCCGTAAAGCTATCCCCACCTAGTTTAGCACTAATTTTCTTTAATTTACAACCATTTTTGTTGTTGAGATAAAAAAAAATCAATCTGCAGAACTAGTATGTCTCACCTAAAAACCGGAAGGTTTTGGTATGGTTTTTTTGACTCTATTTCGTGTCCTGTTCTACTTGCAATCCCCTTCCTTGATGCTATGTATCCTTGTAGTCCAGAAAATCATATGTATCACAAACACAATCTATAAAGAGAGATCTGGGTACGAAAAGTACCTGGGAAAGCGCATGAACTGCACTTAATATATTAAAAATGTCTCGTAGTTACGTCATTTAACGTTCACACGAAAAGTAAGATTTGAGTGCTCTTCAAAAGCAGGTGTGTTTTCATACAGATCAGAAAAGCCAGGATAGTTTCATCAACCTGTAGATGGACCTCCTTTTCAATCTGAAAAATCTTCATCACCGCAATTCACAATGCTCGAAATTAGAGGAAGAAGGATGCTTCCGTTTTAGATTTTTAATATGCTAATATTGTTTTTAACATCTTTGTTTTATTAATGTTTCCTTTGTTACCACATTCATTAATTAAACATTATCTTCTTCACATAACTTTTCACCTGATCCAACCTTCTGCGACGTACAATTGTGTGCGTAATGAACACTTGAAGTATTAAAGATGGTTGATGTTTTTCATTTTTTTCAATGACTTTTCGTACTCGGAGTTGGTTCTTTTGAATCATATAATTTACTGGACCACGCACATATATTTCTATACTTGATAGACAACTGGTGTGAATAAAATTATGATCATGATATTTGTTTTTTCCAGTGTTGTTTTTTTAGTTGCAAAATTATAATTTCCTTCGTTTTCTCAAAACTATGTTTTTTGACCTAATGTGCTTCAAGTAAGCCGATGATATCCTGTATTAATTTTAAGAGTCCTCAATATGCACAATGCGGCTATGTACGGTTCAACAAGTGATTCTGCCAGATCGCACCTCTCTGTGGGAGTGTCACCCCTCAAAGTTTCGAGCGCAACCCCCAACGGAAAAGTTTTTAGGGTTAAAAATCTATATAAACCGTGCAAAATTACACTTACATTCTTGCAACGTTCATTTTACAACCCCACCAAAAAAAAAACTGATTCCTGGCGGAAACCCTGGGTTTAAAACATATTAATATTCTTGTTAACTTGCAAAAATACATATTTATCAGTAGTGGTTTACCCAGAAGTTTCAAATTGAGGGACCGGCACGGACTTAGGACTGGCTTTGTATGTCTAGTCCCGGGCTTTCCACTGAAAAAAAAAAAAATGTTTTGAATAAGGGACTGCAAAATAAGAATAATAATAGTAATAAAAAGAGTAATGAGATTTGGAATGTGGCCAAAAGTATGAGAGACAAAGTATGAGAAATTGTAACAGACGTTCTCTCGATTGGAGTCAGGATTAAAACAATCTGATTCAGACGTATTGTGATGATATTGAATTTTCATAAACAATTTTCCTTTTCACTTACATGTTTGCATTGTCTACCGCAATGAATAGACTATTGTATTCTGACAGGAACGTATTTAGGAAGTGGGTCCGGGAGGGACTGGACCCCTAAAATCAGAGTTTTATGCATAATTAGGGTAATTTGAGGCGTAATCATATATGTGTAATATACATTTTAAACTCAGACACACCTTGGACCTTCCGGAAGCTCATCTACCCCTCGCCAAAGGAACTTTTACATACATGCCTGTTTAAAGAGTGACAATGTTGTTAAAAATAGGAAAACGTTAATCCAGAATTCGTAGAATTATGGTTAACGAAACGACTAGACTCCTTTAAAATTAATCTTGACGATTTACATAAGTTTGAACTGATCTAACAATTACAAAACAGATGCACATCTACAAATTTCTTCCGTACGGAAGTGCTAAACGAAAAGAAGAAGAGTGGTTTCTGTATTCCGAACATACAGGTTATATCTGGTGTAGTGAAAAGTAATCCATTATTTTTGCATGACATTGAAGGCTTGACTTACCATAGTTAGAATGATCCGATTTAGGTCACATATGCGCCGGTTTGTTCGATAACGTGTTGCCATTTGGAAGGTAATATCATGATGCCTCTCTCATAGAAGCCCTTGTCCCTATTGGCAAAACATTGAGGCAGTCGATTTTCACAAGCCTCTCTTGAAGCGAATTTTTCACCAGCAAACGTGTTCGTCATGGACAGGAACAGATGGTAATCACTCGGTGCCAGGTCCGGACTATAAGGTGGATGCATAAGAAGCTCCCAACCAAGCTCCCGGAGCTTCTGGCGAGTTACTATCAATGTGTGTGGTCTGGCATTGTCCTGGTGGAACACAAGGCCTCTCCTATTGGCCAAAGTTGGGCGCTTCTGGGCGATTGCTGCCTTCAGACGGTCCAATTGTTGACAGTATAGTTCCGAGTTAAGGGTTTGGCCGTAGGGGAGCAGCTCATAGTAGATAATTCCCTGCCAATCCCACCAAACACAGCAAAACCTTCCCGGCCGTCAAACCTGGCTTGGGCACCATATGCGCCGGCGCTCCGCGCTTCGACCACGACCGTTTTCGCGTGACGTTGTCGTAAGTGATCCACTTTTCATCACTAGTCACCAACCGCTTCAGAAATGGGTCGCTTTTCTTGCGATTCAGCAGCGATTCGCTGATGGAAATTCGGTCCATGAGGATTTTTTGCGTTAACTCGTGTGGCACCCATACATCAAGCTTCTTTGTATATCCAGCCTTATGCAAATGGTTCCACACGGTTTTTTGTGCAATGTTTAGCTCTTGGGCAATCGAAACACTGCTTACATGACGGTCGGACGCGACAATGTCCATGATTTTATCGACATTTTCGACACGTGGCCTTCCAGTGCGTGGTACATCTTTGACGTCAAAATTACCGGCACGGAATCGACGAAACCAAAATTGCGCGTGATTGGCTGTTACAGTATCAGGACTATAAACACTATTCACATTTGCAGCCGCCTGGCTTGCGTTTTCGTCTTTATCGAAGAAAAACTGTAAAATATAGCGTATTTTCTCTTTGCTAGTGTCCATTTTGACGCGCGCTTACCCAACACTGAGTCAATTCATCACAACTATCTGAACAGTGTTTGTAGTACGCAATCTCATCGTTTGAACGCCATCTCGTTGAACCCGATCGGACTTATACAACGCGAGATACAGATCACTGAAGTCATCTATTGGCAAAATAATGGATTACTTTTTACTACACCAGATATATATTTTATATTTTTTGTAAACTAGTTAGTAGGGAAGCTGTTTCAGCCATGAAGCACACTTTATTTTTCAACCTGAACATTTTCAGTTTGTAATAAGTGACAGTGATCTGGCAGCTGCTATAAAACATGTAGTATTTGTCGATAATGAACTCAAGAGAATGATTAAAACAGTGGAAAATTAGTGGAGAGAAGTGCTTAAACGTATAGTACGAGTCGTTAAGTTTCTGCCAGCAAAAGGGTGGTTTCGAGTTCCTAATTAATTAGAAGTATATGAGGCATCTTGAATTATTTGCCAGGCTTGAATCCATTTTTGAGACTACTTATTGAGCAAAATTGTTCCAGTGGTAGTCATTCATACTTCTCCAAGAAAGTTTGTCAAGAGTTCATCGTCGTGAATTGAAACAAGGTTCTGTTAAAAGAAAGAGAAATAGTGAGCGTAAACCTTGTCTACACGTTTGACGTTGAGAAGAAAATTTTGGATAATTTGAAGTCCTGCAACGCATGCCCCGTCAAATTCCAAAATGTAGCTGTACACACATACGTTCAATTCAACACAGCATGTACGCTAATCCAGTGTTTTTTTAATTAACAAAATCAACAATCAGGGGGAGGGGGAGGGGATTTGGATGAAATCGGTCGCGTCCTCACTCAAGGAATGATCACAGTATTTTCCTCGTGTGACCGAAGTCAACTAAGAGAATCCTAAAGCTTTGTTCGACCGAGATAAACTCCTTTGAACTAGTGTACACTTTTGCATTTGAGTGGGTAGTGTAACCCAGTGCAAGCACTTTCTGCTCCTGCTCGGGAGAGAGTGTAGGTAGGTGCAGACAATTGACAGTCGTGCTGTGCTCTCAGTATATGTGTGAGAGAAGCGGGTTACAGATGACGTTGCGTGCTAGCAGAAGGAAATGTCCACCTGCTGCCGCTCGGGCAAGAACTGCGCGGGATTGCACGAATAGACATTGTGACGTCACATCAACTTACACAGTTCTGTACTACCTTACACTTCCAGTGCAGATAGTACAACACCGAGCAGACCCACCCGAACAAACCTTAAGTTAAAATGTAGTTAACTATGGAAATAAGTAATGAGGTTTATCTCTTAATAATATTTTGGACAATAAAGTCACGCATGCGTATGTTTCAATGTAATTTTCTTGGAGGTGTACATAAATGACAATGCATTTTGACAACCTTCTAAACACAATTTAATTTCAAGTAATTGTGAACAACGCAAGCACTGTCATACAGTTCTGCTCTCGTGTAAGGTAGACAACACAGTAGTTGGATGTTTGTAATACATACCAGACTGAAACTAACATAATTTTGCTCTAACACAATGCAACTGAATATATTATGAACTCAGAACACTGAATTAATTAGAAATACAAGCGAACATGCTGTTTAACTAGCTGGAAAATTAACACGACACTATTAGAGTAATGAAAATTAACTTTCATTCAAAAGACATGTCCAGCCCAAAAAATTAAATTAATTATAATTTTATTTTCTAAACATCTTACGTTGCTATGTGATATTAATTACCCCTGGTTTAATGTTGAAATTGATAATTACCTCTTTGATGTTGCCTCTCTAGTTAGAGGATAAAATGAGGAACTTAGAAGCCTAAGGATACAAGTAATTTTCACAAATAAAAAAGTAAGTTGGAGGTAATTATTTTAGTGTATATCCAAAATATATGTGACACAAAACTTTCATATTTTTGTACCAAAAATGCTTGGACTTTAGTGTATCCATCTACAAAATATGACAATTTTGTATTTCATATTTCGGGTTATATATAAAGGATTACCTCGAACGGTTTTCATTCATCAATGTCACTTGTATCTCTTAGCTTCTGGACGCGACGGATATGATTGGTGAGTCTCTGAAAGCATAGTTCTTTTTGTCGATTCTTTGTTCAATGCTTTAGCACCCTTTGTTAATTAAATTCCTCAAAAAACATTAATTTTATTGTTATTTGAAATTTGCATGTCCTAAGAATTAAAGACCATTACAAATCATCCCCTTTGTTTTGAAAACAAGAAGAGAAAAAAACTATTTAGTAGAGTTATGAAATATCTCGCGAAGCTACGGTATTTTTACTTAGCTTACATCGGATTACAAAAGCTGACATCGCGCCTCATGGCTACGATACTAATCAGAGCTGAAGCGGTGTGACTTTTAGTGTCCCGGTGACCCGGACATAGATGGCCTGATTGACCCAGCCCATAACCTGACCTAATCGATACGGTGACCTAGACATCGATAACCCGATGGACTCAGTCCAAAACTTGACCAAATTGACCCGCCTTGAACGGAGTAAGTAACCTGACTGAAGCAAACTTCGCCTAAATGAGCAAATCTGATGATTGAATACTGACTAGCGCCTCAGATCAGACCACACGACTACCTCAGTCGAACTACAAAAATGAAGCAAATATAAGGTAGTTTTGTTTGGAGATTTCCACACAACAAGAATCTGAGTCTTCGTCGGGGAAAAATGATAGTAATGCTTAAGTCAATTAGTCAATCCCTTCAGCCTGGGAGATGCTTGGGAGACTTTAAAACCTTCCGAACCAGACCCACTTTTTACTATCCAGGCTAGTTTAAATATTATATATAGAGAGAATTTAATAATGTAAATTTGAAAACGCTAAGTATATTAGACCATCGAGCAATTTGGGCAACCTTCGTTATAAATTATCAAGAACATTTACAAAAATCCTTTGTATGGTGTTTTAACTTTTCTTTGTTGACAAATTTTGGTTATATACCGGGGTTAAAAACAGTTTGAAACAATTACACAACGAATACTTCTATAAATTTGATGTAATAAAATATGTGAAAGCGAAAAAAAAAGATGCCAACAAAATCGTCAGTTAAAATAACAAATGGAATATTATTACAAACTGTTAGAAGAATAAAATGCATTAGCACACATAGATTAAAAATACTTAGTGTAAAAGGAACACAAGCTATATTAAGAAGACTACATACAAAAAAGCCTTAGAATTAATTTAGAACAAACTGGTATTTTTGAAAAACCAAATATAAGTCATATATTGCAGGAGAAAAGGAGAAAAACTTTAAGTTTATCAACAAATATATAATTGAAAATGGGTAAACTTATACAGGTGCAGATATTATAAGGTAATTCGTTCTCAATTTAAAACAAATTACTCTTATAAAGTAATGCAAACAAATTACTTACTTACAAATTAAGTAATTACTTACAAATTAATTACAACTTTTGCAAAAAAAAAACAAGACAATTGGTATGTATTAACTGATACGGAGCGAAAAAAGAAATTTATACAACCTATTACAGGTAAAGAAATAAAGGAAGCTTTAGATGCAATGAATGGGAACGCAGTAAAAGATAGCGATGGGTTTACTGTAGGTTGATATAGGTGCTTTCAAGAATAATTAGTCAAAGTGGATCATTAGAAACGAACGTGGAGATCTTCAGACGAATTCGACTAAAATTGTCGATGTGTGGAAAAGTTAATTCGACAAGCTTCTTAATGTACACAACGGAGAACAAACAGAGGAATTTGAAATCCATACAGCAGAACCGTGGATACCCGAACCTAGCGGGATCAAAGTCGAAATATCGATAAAGAAATTGAAAATTTTCAAATCACCAAAGATAGATAATATTCCAACTTAATTAATTAAAGCGGGAGATAACGACACTAATCAAAAAAGGAACTGCATAAATTGATAAACGCTATTCGGAGAAAGGAACAGAAAACCTCAATAATAGTTCCAGTTTATAAAAAAGGCGATAAATCGGACTGTAATAATTACCGCGGAATCATTTAATTCCAACATGTTACAGAGTATAGAGTAATATACTACTAACTCGCCTAAGTGTATACGTAGATGAAATAATTGGAGATCACCAATGTGGATTTGGAAGAAATGGATCCACGTTGGATCAGATTTTCGCATTGAGACAAATCTTAGAGATAAAATGGGAATGCAATGGGACTGTTCACCAGCTATTCATTGATTTCAAGAAGGCTTATCATTCTATTAAAAGGGAAAAGCTATGCACTATCCCGGTACAATTTGCAATTCCGAAGAAACTTGTTCAGTTGTGAGGATGTCTCTTAGCGACCCCATAAGCAGAGTACGGATAGGTAATAATATGTCAGTTTCAAGATTCGCAACGGATTGAAACAAGGTGATACTGTTTAACTTTGCGTTAGAATATGCGATTCAGAAAATAAAATAGGATAAGGGACTAACGTTGAATGACTTGAATTAACTGTTCGTGTACGCGGATAATGTACATTTAATATGGGAAGATGTTGAGGCACTACAAAGTAACACCGATGTCTTAGTAGAAGTGTACGATGAGATAGATCTACAGGTAAACACAGACAAAACCAAATACATGATAACAAACCAAAAACACAGGGAATAACGGAAATGGGTACGTAACAATTAAGAATGAGAACAAAGATAAAGTAAACATATTTAAATACTTGCGAGCATACATAACAAGCACAAAACGATGTAACGGAATAAATAAATAGTCGCTTAGCATCGGGAAACGCATGTTTATATTCAGTCCAAAAACTTCTAACATGGAGATTAATATCAAGGAAATTGAAATTGACAATGTACAGAATGGTTATTCTGCCGGTAATACTTTACGGTTGCGAAAGTTGGAGTACGACCCTAGCAGAAGAACATAAATTACGAGTGTTTGAAAATATGATTTTGAGAAAGATAAACGGGTCGAGAAGACTGGAGAATGGAGGAGACTGCATAATGAAAAGAACTCCATGGACTGTACGATTCACCAGATGTTGTAAGAATAAAGAAGTCGCGACAACTAAGGTGGGCATGCCATGTAGCTCGGAAAAGAGAAAAACGAAGATTATATGCCATCTTGGTTGGAAATACCGAATGCAAAGATACCGTTGGGAAGACCGAGACGACGTTGGGAGGACTATATTAGAAGCGATCTTCGAGACGTAGGTGTTTTGTGATGATAACTAGCTTGATCTTACCCAAGATAGATCCCGATGACGAACGTTTGTTACTATGGCAATTATCTTGCGAGTTCCGTAAGCCATAGAGTGAGGAATTAAGTAAGTATCTTGTTACATTTAATACAAATGTACCACTAGAAAAATATAATACGTAGATGCAATTAGGAGGGGAACAAAGTCAAATTTTAGAGTAATCTCGTTGTTAAACGCAGATTTCAAATTACTTTTTAAGGTAATTGCTAGAAGGTTTAACCATTTATTATCTAAAATATTAGAAGACACCAATTGTATTAAAGGAATGCAGTCGATGCATTCAATATTATATTGTCTAATCGACACGAAAGTTTAAATGTTTAAAATATGGGACAGATATAAGGTTTTATAGTAATTAAAAGTAATTCATAAAAAGCTTACGATAACATATATTTAAATTCTAGGGTGATATGGCAGAAGGTGATATGTCAATTTTCCTACTTTTTCAGAATGAGCGTTTGAAAGTTTTGTTGCTCGCTGAAAAATCGAGTTTTCGATGCATTTGCATAAATGTCTGTCAGTTTGTTCTGTTTAGTGCTGTCTGTGGCTACAATTCTTAATATGACTCTTACGTTGGAAGAACGGTTTCAAAACGGCCGTTGAAAGACAAATCATATTCTGCCAAATTGTGATTTTTCACATAGTAAATCAAATTTATCTGGCATATCTTGTAAAACAATTGACCAGATTTTTTTCTATAATGGCACAAAACATATCTTTCAGGATTTTGTTCAGATCGACGCCGTTTAAGCTTTCATAATAGTAAAAACAATGATAGTTCCTGATGTAATGAGTATTAGAAAAACACACTGTTTTTAGCTTGACGAGTACTTACTCAAAGTTTGAAGAATGAGAAAGACACTGAAGATTACTTTCAAATATTTCCTTTAGATAGTAAATGTGAGTATTGAGAGTAATGTGGTATATTTGGTCGCAACACTAAAAATATATAACAAACATTAAAATATAATTAAGCTGAAGGCCCACGTCTACCAAGCACTTGTACAAATCTCACAAGATTTTATTGTGTGTTATTTTAACACAAAACACTATCTGAAGATACACTATTCAAAACACTATTCTTCACTTTCCGGAATGTATGTCGGAAAAACTTTCAAGAGGTTTTTTCATACTAAAATCATCTCAATTTAGGGTGGTTATAATACGTCCCGTTATTTTTGGCCTTTAACGGTGTCCCGCCGGTTTTCGAAAATATCTCGTTTTTTCGCCAATCAATGGAAATTATATATTTATTTTACTAGCAAATATTTTACAATACAGTTTTATAAGGATTTGCATCCCCTACAAATTAAAAGAGTGCAGTTATGTCGAATATTTACGTTAATTTTGATATTCGATTCGCGTAAAAATACATCTTTTGAGTGCTATTTAACCACATGCATAAGTTCATACGTGGGGATTCCTGGGGACCCCCGGTAATACGATGTCCCGTTTTGGGCAAACACATTTATTGCCACCCTATCCCAATTACTACATCCTGATTGAGGTTTTCCAGGAGTTTTCCTCAGTCTCATGAGGCAAATGCCGGAATGGTACCTATTAACAAGTCACGGGCCGACTATCTTCCAATACCCTATCCTGGTGTAAGCCTAAGATGCCTACAGGTCATAAATAAATTCAATTCAAAACTCATCCAAATTATTCACTAACATTTACTCAAAGAACGAAACACCATTTACATTCCCTTTTTTGCTACAAGTATGTGCGATATAACGTATTTTTATGATACCTCACTGAGGTAAAACTACCTTTAAAAGTAGATACTATATTTTTTCTATATTGCAACAAAATGCAATACATAAAGTATAACGAGAAATTTGTACCAAAGTTATTTCGTGTGTTTGAATTTTTATGAGCGACAAATTTCTTCCAAACTACGCATAATATTATATTAATGGTATGTTCGGCTTCCGTGCATTCCTCACATTTTCATAACGTGAAAAGTAATAGCCACAGTCCATTTCAAAATATGTCTTACAACCTTTTATCAGAACATTTTACTGTATCTTTCGGTAGGAAAACCTGACAAGTCCCATAGAAATTAATCTTTCGAGGCCGAAAAGCATTATATTTCAGACATATCAAGTTCTGCCAAGTCAATGATACACAAATTTTGACATATCAACTTATGACAAATGGGATTTAAGTCATAGTCGTTGAGAATATCCGCATCAAATTTTGCCATATCATAGATATGCAAATAAGCAATGCCTTACACTATGAAACTCAAAAAATTGACATATCAACTTTTGCCATATCACCCTAGAATTATGTATATACCATTCCAGCAGAAAATAGTTTTCTTCAGCAAATAATAAAATTAATCCAAGCGCTTTTTAAAAAGAGAACTATTAAATTACAAATTCATTAAAGATTATGTACATAATTTAAGGTAGAACGTGGTGTCCCACAAGGATGTTCATTGGCACCGTATCTTTTTTGCAATTAGTATGGTTCCAGTATTAAAAGAAATCAATAAAAAAAATAGAGGGAATTCATTTATCAATCAGTCAACTTAAAAATCCTTTACATTTTTTGACCAGGCAACCTTTTTTTTAGTAAAAAATACGAATGATATTGAAAGTATTTTTTCACGAATTAAATGAGTATGGACAGCAAGTAGACATTATTATCATTAATAGAGAAAAACACACATGATGATAATGAATAATAACGATAAAGCAGAGGTACAGAATTTGTATTTCTCTTCTTGTGGTATCGCAAAATTCTAAGAACTTGGAAGAATATTTTGTTTTTGCCAATAAACAGTGTAGGGGTTAATTTGAAAGATAGAAAATCAAAATCATGTTTTATTGCATAGGACTGTACAAATTGTGTGTGTATACACATTCTTTAGTACGTAGATGTATAATGAGCGTATTTTCAAATAAATAAAATTACAAGCACGAATAAATATTCAATTACGTAGAAAACAAATTAGTTACGTAGTGCAAGAATTAATTGAATTTGCATATGTCCTGATACAGTACAACAAACACCTATGGAAGCATGTTCACATAAATACATTTATGAATATCTCATGCAACCTAAAAATAAAGAACAATTAGAAATAATTACAGAAAACACATTCTAATGGAAATCGGTGATGGCACAATATAGATGAACTAAGGGAATGTGAAGAGGTACATCAAACAATGTTTGTGATTGTATACAATATATTTGAAACTAATGATTTGCTGTCAATATACATACATACATACATACATA
>JAGDQP010002705.1:0-12630 GCA_022664845.1 Lepisma saccharinum | reverse complement strand
ATATATATATATATATACATATATATATATATCAAGGATCAATTCTGTCAAGTATGTACTACAGCAGATACATTCATACACAGATTAAATTTTTGTAAAAGAAATCGGAAATCTGCAAAGTTTTAATAAATTATAAATAGAACATTACGAATTGATATAGATAGTGTAAAATTATAACATTTGACTTTGTATTCAGACTTTTGTGTCCTATCTTTAGTAAAATGAGGATTTTTAGTATATCTAAACAGTGAGATGTTATATAAAAATTATATAATATTTAGCTACTATTAAATATCGCCAATAGATAGACAAAAGATGTATGCAAATTATATTCGAGCAGTGTATTGAAAGGAACAATTAATTGGTAATATGGGATTTTAGTTGTGTTAAAAAAAAGTGTATATCCCGGCTCATGCCCTATGTATGGACTTCGCAGCGGACAAACACCGTGTAAGTTGGTTTTCCATTCGGCCTTAGTCAAAATCACCTAAAGACCTTAAACAAAAGTAGAGTATAACAGAATGTCTCCGATTGGGACCAAGTCTCAGAATTACTTTTCTGTTTAAAGCAGCTATCAAATTTCCTTTTATTTTTAACATAAATTAATATAATTGATGAGCAAAGCAATACGTTTTAATTAAAGAAAACTAATAGCATGTAACAGTTTCACCAACTAACTAACTGCTTGGCTTCATCAGAAGAGTATGTCTGATGAAGCCAAGCAATTTGTTGGTGAAACTGTTACATGTTTTTAGTTTTTTTTTAATTAAAACGTATTGTTTTGGTCAGCAGTTATATTATTTTATGTTATGTATACACAAGCAAAGCTTTGACATGGAAAAAAAGTATTTTGATTTCCAGCTTTCTTGACGCATAGAACATCTTACTTTCTTGAAGTCAGTTTTAACATAAAGTATAAAAGTATCTCTGAGAGAGGCGTTAAAAACAAATTGGCCTCTAATATAAATAAGATTTTATTTTCCTTGTTGAATATATTATTCTATAGAATGTCGCTCTTAAAGATACAACTCATACCTCAATATTTTACACATTTAGAACTAGTGGTGGGTTTAACTATGTTTGTTAAATGTATAAAATTTTGAAAATGTAAAAAGATGCAAAAAGGAGCATTTATTTATAATTAGTAAGAAAATAAAGTAATACAGTTATGAATGGAAAAGAGTAAAGAGTTTTACCTCGGTGTGATTTGAACCCGCTTCATTTCAGTCAGCTACCCAACGCCTTATTCCCTCAGCCAGCCGGCCAACTGCAAGAGTAAGGGTTAGAAATGGTTTCTTTCATTTCGTCAGGCACTTGAGAATAACGTTCAAACTTTTCTTGATATATTCTTGTCATATCTTACTCCTGAATTGTTGTGACTGAGAACATTTTTTTAGTTTTTTGTTTTTGTCATTTTTAACGGGATATATTTAACAGTATGGGTTCGTCTTTCGATAGCCTTCGAGGTTACAAATGACGTACAACAAACATGACTTGGGTAACCAAGATGCATTGTGAACCACTCTAAAAAGATGAGAAATCGCACTTTCAATTTTGAAGAATAAATTACATCCATAAAACATCGGAATTCCATCTACAAAGATCATATTTTTATTCAAAACGAGGACGTTTCGTTGAAAACCACTCTTTTCGATTGAAATTTACACTCTTAAAAAAGACGAAATTTTCCGTCCTTCCGAATTTAGTGTGTAACGAATCGTTAAGTAACCTTAGGCGCTTTAAAATACATCTTGTTAATTAACTAACAATTCGTTTAATTCTTAACGAAGGTTGGTGGAATCCGTCATAGATGTCGCACTTTTAACGTAACAACATTACTTGTATCGTAATTTCTCAGAACACTACAGAGAATAAATTTGAATTCTCGAAATAAAATCATTATAATAATGCCTTTCAAACATATTAATATTATGTGGTATAAT
Source organism: Lepisma saccharinum (assembly GCA_022664845.1). Taxonomy (NCBI): domain Eukaryota; kingdom Metazoa; phylum Arthropoda; class Insecta; order Zygentoma; family Lepismatidae; genus Lepisma; species Lepisma saccharinum. The sequence continues at coordinate 10,687 of JAGDQP010002705.1, read as the reverse complement.
GAAACGAGAGTTGAAATAGTTTCTTCTCTTTTACAAAATTTCGTTGATATGTGTTAGAATATTAGAAGGAAAAATTAAAATGTTGGCCACGTAGTTAATGTGTAATTATTATCCTATGTCCAAACTACTAACTTACTCTAGAAAATTTATTGTTAATGTCGAACAACAAATAGGCCTATTAGATCTAATATTACGGTCAAATTATTAATCATATTTCATCTTGCATTTGTGTACATTACAACTAGAGTACTCTTGAATGCCGATTGCAGCATTGTAGAGGTGTTCTGCAGATCATGCTTGAGTTATTAGTTACAGTAGAAGTCCGATAGTCCGGCACGTTCGGGACCGACCTTTTGCCGGATTAGCGAAAATGACGGACTATCGGACGGTACCTCTTACTACTGGTATAGGCTAAGCCGTACAGCGAAAACAATAAACTGAACCTGTGTGTGGTGACAACGGAGTAAAGTCCGAACGCTTCCGATTGATTCCGAACAATGCTAACAGTAGCAGATGCGTAGTGGACACTTCCGAGTGGTTCCGAACCGCACCAAGCGCTTTCAACTATCGTTCACAAGCGTTTACAGGGAAAATAAACTTGGATGGTGCCAGACAATCGGGCGTTCAGGACTGTTGGATGCCGGTCTATCGGACTTCTACTGTATTGTGTTTCTTACGCCAACAAGTCAGCAGTGTAACTAGCTGTTCTTTACAGTTGTATGATGATACGATATTTATAATGTTAAACAATTGTAGTTGATCATTTTAAAGCAGGGTTTAAAAAAAAATCATGAATTTTTTTTAAAAAAATTGTTGATTTCTTTTATATATGGATGTTTTGGTTTTAAATAAAAAATGATTGAAATAAGTTGTGGCATTGATATATCTACTAAGTTAGTTTTCCTTTTCAAATACCTTAGGCAATAAACACAAAAGTAAAATTCACAAATACGTGGTGTTCGCTACGGAAGATAGCCATGAAATATGGGCAATTACAGCAAACTGTTATAGTTTTGAAAAGGAAAGAAGATATGGCGTTACTTATGGTATATTTTACAAAGGAAAGTCAATATGTAGGAAATTTCCACGTTACTTTCGTCGATATACGATGTATGAAGTTCTTTCAGATGTGTATACACCGTAATTAAGTTCGAGAAAGAAACGATTTACAATGTTTCTGCATATCAGCCTAAAATGACGTCTGTGCCTTCCTAAGTAACTGAAACTTTTACAATCATCATAGGTTCTTTTTTTCCACGCTACATTTGCCAAACAAATTTTTCCACGATTTTAAGTTTTCTATATATAATATTTGAGTTTATTTCAGTTACAGTTTTCAGCTCTCGCAATCTGTATTATCAATTTGGAAACAATGTCAATAATTCCCATAAAATTTGAGAGCAATTTTGGAACCGCGGTTGTTCAGTGGTAGATCGCTCACTTCCCGTCCGTGAGGTTCCCGATTCGATCCCGGCTCGTGCCATGTGGACTTTGAGGTGAACGAAAGAATTGTGCGTGGGTGTCCTCAGAGTTATCTCGTTTCCTCCGACTTTCTTCATTCCACCAATTTTCCCACCATCATCCATTCGATCTGATCCAAATTTGCCTAAAGAACTTAGATAAAATTCAATTCAATGAGAGCGTATTTAATACATTGAAATCAATAGTGGATACACAGTTTTGCATATTCATCCTTCAGAATACACACAGGTAAACTTTATATTTACATTAAGAATAAATTATTTTTGAGCAAGTTGTGAAGAAATTAAATAATTTGATACAAATACATCTTGCGCAATACAAAGTAGGTAATGTTACGAAACAAAAATGTTTATTTTGCAAACAAAAACTGGACTTTTTGTTTTCTGTATCTTCGTTTTTCGTATGTATTACAAAAATAAACATATTTTTAATACAAATTGTAAACATATAACGTGAATTGGGTTCCCACGTTCTCTTCTAAAATTTTGAATGTAATATGAAATGAACCAATCAAACCGTTTGTTAAAATTCTAGATCCGGAGACAGAGAACTGAATGAGCTCTATTAATAACAAATTAACCGATACATTATTAACAATAATAGATAGAAACATTTGAAACGATTTGGAAGAGAGAGCGAATCTCATTTGGGACCCACATGACTACAGGGCTCTTAAAACTCTAAACACTGAGAGAGTACTACAACCACTTGAAAATGGGAAATAAACCTACTTTTCGGAACCCGGTACAGCCGGAGAACTGATACATACAGAGTGGAAATAGAACTAGACAATTATTGTCTAAAAATTCACAGGATGGAAAAGAAAAGAGAGAAAAATTAAAGCAAAAATAAGGGAGGAGGGTGAAACTACCCAAAAGGGAGACCCTACAATTTATGAATATTTAATAGCTAGTGTGTAAGGAAGGACCGGGCTCCGGGCCTCACATTAACCAAAGAACAAGATAAAATTATAATTGTAATAATGTAATATAGATATTACTAGTTAATAAAACTAATGAAAATATGACTAAAAAGTGCAAAACTTCAATAAATTACATATATACTAGAGTTCAGTCGGCTTATGTGAGAAAACCATTAGATTTACAAGAAAAATGTATATATCATAATTTGTAGCAAATTTTCTCCTCTTTCGATTATAAAATAGATACTTTTGCCGTATGATGCACTGGAATCGAGATATTTTTTTAAAAGAAACTGTTTTTAGCCGCCATTTTGGCAATATGGCGGCTCGAGCGGCAAAGGTAGGGTGTGTGTGCAAATTTAGTATGTTATGAAGGACACTAAAACGAACAAGTTCATGAAAAAATGAAAACTTCCTCACTTTTTCGGAGGCAGACCATTTTATTTTCGCCCTGGCGCTTGGACTATCAGGCCAGATGCCAAGCATAGACCCGATCTGAAACTTGATCCGATTGATCAGATGTCCCGTTTTAGCTCTGGATTCAAGTAGTTGCTATAGCGTTGCGAGGCTGATCAAGTCAAGTTTCACGTGTTGCTTGCTGTACAAAGCATGGTTCGAACATGTAGTAATTTATTGTGGGAAAACCTGGTAGATGGAAATGTTGAGAGCAAGTGTGGTAATATATCAGAATGAATTTGATGTGTCACACGAAAAATTTGGACCCCCAGCAATCAAGGAGTCTAAGTGAATTTTTGAATAACAAAAATTTGGAAGTATCTTTTATATATAACCCAAAATTTATGTAACACAAAAATGTCATATTTTGTACATGGACACATTAAGATCCAAGATTTATCTATACAAAATATGACATATTTGTGTTACACATATTTCAGGTTATATATAAAAGATTACCTCAATTTTTCTTTTATTCTAAAATGCACTTAGACCTCTCGACTTCTGGGGTCCACTAACAATTTGACTATTAAAGACATTTGAATTGTTGTTATAAATTGAAATGACGATGCTAAGTCTTGGAATCCAATTGCTAGTAACTGGACTGTGATCTTGTATGACAATGCGGAGAATATTTTCAATATATTATCACAGAGTGTAAGACAGGGATGCTGATGTAACAGCCTAGTTTTCTGTTCCATTTTTATTTTCTTCCCCTTTCATTTCTTTGTAATATTCTGTTTCCTTTCGTGCTCTCCCTATATTTTTCTCTTTGTTTGGTTTTAGTCACGCTTTGGGCGCGTTTCATTTTATTTTCCGTTTTGTTTTCTGTCTTTATCTATTCAGGTTTTTGTTAGTCACGAAGCATTGACTTGGATTTAGTGCTTAATTTTGATTGGAACCTAGTCAATGCTTGGCGTTGTGTTTCTTGTTGATTGGTGTGAATTAGCCTTCTTCTCCGGTTGACGGGAGAACTGCTCTCCCCGCCATGTTAGTTTTAGTTCAATTTTTACCGACCTGAAGGATGGATGTGTGGGCTTTACCGTTGTTTGTATCTCCTGAGTCCTAACTACAAATCGGTAAATATACACGCAAAATTTAGCTAAACTGAAGAATATTCTGCAATAAAATTATTATTTTGGTTTCAAAGATTATTTGTCAATATGGGTAATATGTGCTAAATTCAGTATGGAGCCGCTATTAACCGAATTCCTACATTTTAAGTATCGGATCGTTCGATTCTGGTAATCAATTGCCAACTTTAGTCTCCCAGTTTCCATTTATATTTAAAATTCCCGGTTAGTCATATTAACAACTACCATACATCACCACAATTAGTCAAATCAACGACAATGTTTGTTCGACCATTTTTACATGCAGTTTTTGATAATTTTGGGCTTTAATTGTAAATTTAAAACTTCGAAATGATTATTTAATATTGGTTTCAACTACAGCCACTATTCTCCGTTTAATTGTCACATTTATAACATTATTATTGCGTATTTCAATATTTATTCAAAGATTCATTTGTATAACGTAGTAATCATCTGTCATGACGTTACGCCTACTTTAAGGCAAACTGGTTTCTTTCATCAAGGTATGTTTTGTATAATAACTCCAATTCTGTACGAAATAATGTGGTAAATCCTTTTTTAAATTAAATAGCAATGTTTTTGGACTATATCGTGAAAATTTCAGCAAAAATGATTAATTATTATAGAAATTATGAACATTTTTATATGCGAAACCAACTTTCGTTTTCAATTAATTAATTCATAATGTGTACAAGATAGAAGATACAAATTGTTTGATTTCTACAACACAAGCGTAATTCTGTTCTGATCCTAATGAAATTATTACCTCCGAAAGTGAATATTATGAAACATCCGATAAATAAATTGAATTTTTGAAATCTTTATATTTCCTTAAACATTTTGAGTTTCTTTTCAATGAACATAGTCTATACAACCTCTCAGTTAACTAGGATTACGTAAGGTAGTAGTTGAGTAACCATATACAGTGTGTGATATTATTTGTGTTGTGCAGTGATTTAATTAACGTTTACTATTATATTCATCTAAATTTTACTACATTATCCATAATTAAGTAAATTTTGAAAGCGATTGATACTAATTTATTTCTCTATTTCGGTTATCCTAGCGTTTTGAGAGATGCGTTTTAATTAGATTAGGTTTCGTTCATAAATCTGTAGGCCAGTGGTAGGATTCTTTCGTCAGCTGTGATGTGAAACACTGGGAAAAGAACTATATATTGAATTCTGCAGATACAGAGTTATGATATATGAAGTGACTCCATTAAAATATATGTGTGAAGAGATTATTTGCATTTGCGATAGATAATGACACGACATTTAGGTTAGATTTTGACCGCCGTTCGTTGTTTTTATTTCAGGAATTGCGATTCCAGACTACAGGTGTGGGCCCTACTAAGGTGAAGGTAAGACCCTGTCTTTTGCCACCCTGTAGTAAGTACTTCGAAGTGATTAAAGATGCAATTTGAGTCACACATGAATTGTTATGCGTATCATCGTATGAAATTATTCCCGAGTATTTTTCGCTTCTTTCTTTAACTATTGCTAATCTGAACCAACTGGTACTTCAGAGTATGAACCGACGATCTAATTAAAAAGATTGGAGGTGTCGCCTTATCGGTATTTCATCCCTCGTACAGCTTTACTGTCTTTTAGCAGCAATCACAAGGATATTCTTAAATCTGGAAGACATTTCTGCACCGCTCGTCTGGGGTGTAGAAACTGTTTGGAGCTAGAGTGTAGTCAGATGTATTGCGTGGGTACTCTAGGCTCCTGGCGAAACTATTTACATTCCTGGTAAGGGTTGTGGTGTTGCAGGTTTTGGCGATACCCAGCCAGGATTGTGGTGGTTACACTGATGTCGAAGTTACTGGATTTAAATCAAGTGCCAGAGGTCGATGGACTACCGCACTAGACCGCGCGACCACCTTGATCGAGAACAGGGCTCTGTGAATGATTGTTTATATCAATTCTTCAACTATTAGCCGTGCCTCAGATCTCACTCATTACTATTTATATTATTATATCTCACTAATTATTACCTTACGCCTTTCTTGCTATATGACAGGTTCTAGAAAAAAATATTGTAGGTGTTTTGTTAGATACAAAGTTTAGTTATGATACGAATTTTTGACATTTGGATATTTGGGTGTAAGCCATGGTTTATTCCTTCGCGAATGCTCTCCTTTGCGGAAAAGATGCCTAAAGATGTATTATACACATTACATGGATTTTGATTTATGTATTGTCAACTCCAGAAGCCAAAGGGTACAAGTGACATTGACGAATAAATATAAGTTTGAGGTAATCTTTTATTTATAATCCGGAGTATATTTCGTACATAGACACAAGCTTCCTTTTGCAGAAAATGGGATAGTTTTGTGTCCCATATATTTTGGGTTGTGTATAAAAGGTTACCTCAAACTTTTTTGAAAATTCATAAATGTTGCTTGTATTCCTTGGCTTCTGGAATGCTAAATTATTATCACACTTGAATATTTTTGATTGGGAATATAAACATGACATATGTCTATAAGAGTCCAAAGAATATGTGGTCACAAGAACATAGCTTGATTCAAAGACATTGTACAACATGGATATTATGATAATACGGGCTTCAATCCATCTTAAATAAAGAAAAAATAATAATAATAAAACCGTTTTAAAGACATAATAATAATAAAGTAAAATATAATTTTGTTTATGCATGACTAGAAGGAAAAGCCTAATGCGCGCTCTCATATACAGTCACTATAAATTCTTTAATTAGCGCACCCCTATGCTTTTCTTTTGAGTCATGCATAAACATTTTTTTTACTTTTAGTACGAATTGTTTAAGAAAAGTATGTCTCTGGAAAGGTTTTAATATTATCTTTAGTTATTTTGGTGTTCGGATACCTCTTCCCAAGCTAATGTTTTGTGACCCAAATCCTAGTGTTCTACAACCAGTCAAACGACACATTGTTACAGGCTAGTATTTATTTTAGGATAAACAGATCCATAATTTAAAAAAATATATATTTAAATATGCTTTAAAAATATATAATTTATAGAAATATATGAAAGTAACAATGAAATATTGTATTGTTATCCGACTTACGTCGCTATGCAAAATTTCATCACTGTATGATATCGGGAAATGAGTTAAATTAACGTTGTAAGACTTGAGACCACGAACCATGGTGAACTAAAGAAAAGTAATAGTTCTTCTTGTTCTTTCGTGATCACTGTTCCACCAATCACCACTACTTTCTTCTTGGTGTCTCTTCTTCCTTCCACCGTAAAGTTGCCTAAAGGTAATAAATAAAATTCAATTTAATTCCTATTTTGTTTGGGCGTGTACAAATTTTGCAGAGTTTATGATGGTAGTCATATATCGCGAAATTAGTAATTACGATACGTGTCGTAATTTTCAGCATTAACAAAGCAAAACTATTAATTTTAACACAGCTTAACAATGAATGTGGCGTTAAAATGTATTTGTTCCTGTGATCCAAGTGATTACGGTTGAAGATTTAATGTTAAAAAGGCAGTGCAGCTCATGTTTAGTACAGAGAGGAAGTTATTCGTGAGTGCTGCTCCAAGGTTTTTTCTATGATAATCATTAACTGAATATTGAAGAAATATATAATTTCAATATTATTTTTTAAAACTTTTTTTCTTTGCTTTGTGTTCAGTAAATCGTTAACATATCAAGGAAAATGTATTTGTAGTTGAAATTTATTTCTTACTCCTTTCTTTTTTAATGCATATATTTGTCAGTTTAATACACATATGGTAGCAAAAATATCCTAAAATGGGCTAACATAAGCTAACTCTTTATTAAGTCCAAACCGATATTAATAAAATCTTAAAAATCTTGTCCCTGCTCCTCATATTGCCCTAGCCGACAATGCCACTTACTATACGTTACTTCACATGAAGTCACTACAGGATTAACGACAATACCACTTTCTATACGTCACATCACTTGAAGTCACTACAGGATTAACGACAATACCACTTTCTATACGTCACATCACTTCAAGTCACTACAGGATTAACGACAATACCACTTACTATACGTCACATCACTTAAAGTCACTAAGGATTAACAACAATACCACTTACAATACGTCACATCACTTGAAGTCACTACAGGATTAGTAGGAGTAGGGGATATTTGAACACCTCCACGTTATTTAACATATATGAGTACATATGACTGATTTGTTCCCTACAATCCGCTAAGAGAAAGCCCAAGTATCATTTCTGCAATATGGCACAGTGTTCTGATCAGACACTGTAAGGATATACTAATGCCACCTGTCTCCTGTTTGGACTCACGTCAGCGCAGCATCAGAAGATAATATTGAAGGATTGTACCTAACACCAGGTTAGACACTTCTGTATTTAATTAATACGTTTTATGTTGCCACTAAAAGAAGAATCAGCCCTCGTATAATAAAGAAACTAGTGACCACTGTGGTTAAGCAAAAAAGCATAAATCAAGAATGTAATTCATGTGCCAAATGACAGCCAAAGAGGGACAGCGTAACACATCAATACGATAAGAGAGGAAGTAAAGCGGAGATGAGCAGAAATAGACAACTGTCTATGAAGGACCTCTAACTGTCCACCAGTAATTGTCAGTCCGATCCCCAAAGGTATAGTGATTACGGTTGCGGATTTGAATACGTTGTAGAGAGGAAACAAAGTTCGAATCTTGCAGCTGACCATTCTAACTGAAGTTTCCTAGGGGTTCACTTTAATTTCATGAGACAACTGCAGAAATGGTACTTAGGCCTTCTCAGTTTATTTCACACGAAGACCACTCACCGGGAGGCGTCATCCCTTCGACGTGTGATGGGTTACAGGCTTAGTTGACAGTCAATACGAAGATGATCATGATAATAATGATAACTTTCTTATTAAATGTCACCACCACTTCATTCAAGAATGATTTTTACCAAATGACCGAAGACTAACAACAGCTATTTACATAACAAAAGGTGAAAGCCGAGCTAAATTTGTATTCTTAGAGAGCAATGGTTTACTTCTACTCCGAAGCTATAATTGGATTCATAAGATCATTACTCGGGAGGAAATGAATGATTACTCGGGAGGAAAAGGCTGTAAGGTCCTCGAACGTTGAAGATTCTCAGATTTGCTTCATTATCCAGGATATTATACGTTAGACAAGAGCTTAAAAATAGAAACACAAGAAATTCGGAAGAGCGAGGATATCTTCCGCTTCTATTCATCTACTCTACTAGTACTCCTAAAGCTCGCCCTTCCTATTATTATCATCATCTTCAGTTTGTGAAAGTAATTTGCCCTCTTGCTTATTCACCTTATTGTCTACTCGAATTTCTCTGTTCGTCATACCTGAGCAACTTCGTTTGTTATATAATAATGTGGGAAGGAAACTTGTGAATTTTGGTATTCTTGTCTGCTGGAGAAGTGAGTTTCTTGACGGTGGATAATAGCTTAATACAGTATTACAATAGCAACAATATTCTCTTCTCGTCTTTCGTACTGTGTTGAACGAAACAGAACTTCAGGTAGTGTGAAGTAAATTCGTGTCGAGGGCCTGTGCTAAATACTGATTTTGTATATACTGTTCGTTGCAACTTTTTTTTCAGACAGCAACAAAGATAATGATTAACTTTTGAATAGATGGTGACGTTTACGAATTATACAAAAAAAATTTCAAACACAAAATTTTCTCTAATATTCCACGTTAGAATAAAAATTTGTGTATTTTACAGACAATTGTTTTACTCTTTGAAACTCACTTTGTCTGTGGGTCAGTCTGTCTGTAACGCACGTTAACGAAAACGACTAGACTGGCTCCTTAACGAAAACATAAGGAGATAGTGACTCATCAATGAAAACGCATAGGGAGAGGCTGACTCCTTAACGAAAACGTCTAGGCTGACTTCTCAAAGAAAACTGATATGGAGAGACTGACTCCTCAACAAAACCATAGGGAGAGACTGACTCCTCAACGGAAACGGATAGGAAGATATTAAATCCTCAACGTAAACAAATAGGCAAATGCTGAATCCTCAAAGAAAACAGATAGTGAGATACTGACTTTTCATCGATAAAAGATAGGGAAAGACTGACTCCTCGACGGAAACGGATAGGGAGAGATTGTCTCTACAACATAAACAGATAGTGGGATATTGACTCCTCAAATAAAACATATAGTGAGATAGTGACTCGTCAAGGATAACAGAAGAACAGACTGACTCCTAAAATAAACAGATAGGGAGATAATAACTCCTAAACGAAAACAGATATTGAGCGACTGACTTCATATTTGGATCCAGACACCCAGAGTAATGCAAGTCCTGAAAAAATAGAAATTATAGTTACAAAACAGTAGAAAATATTTAAAAAAAAATTGTTTCTTATGTAATTTATTCCAAATTTAATTGTTGTTCCATGGAAATAAGAAAGTAATCCTATTTTTCGTTTCACATTTTGTAACGTTGCAGCCCCAACGTAGGGTATCTGAGGTACGTTACGCAAGGCCACTAAGAGGAACAAAAAAAAAAAAAGTCGCACAAGATGCTTCAAGCTAAATGGCCAAAATATCGATTGAATTCTCGTCAACTAACCTATTTATCAGGAGAAATCAAAACAAGCCTTGCTCCATAGGGTTGGCATTTATTAACATTAATGTAAAAGTAGAATAACTATCCGAACAAAAACACCAGAGGTGCAAAAAGTGGAGCCAAGTTCTTTAGCCCTAAAAAGGTGTGAAATGGGAGACGGATGAGCCAAGT
>JAGDQP010002704.1:80105-101316 GCA_022664845.1 Lepisma saccharinum | reverse complement strand
TGAAGTGGAGGTAATATGGATGCTAGTTTGAGACAGTATTTGAACATCTTACTTGCTGAACGCTTTGCTTTTTATTCTTTATACCTGCTGTAGTTTATCATGCAAATGCATAAAGTAACTTACATATGCAATGGTAACGTACTATCTTTTTATCCTTTTGTGTATATATTTTATAATGAAATTACCGAATAGGAGAAGGAGGACTTACTACCATCATCGCTGTACCTCGCAAAACGATCATCCTGGGAATCAGGTTGCAGACCAATATTCGCCATACTCCTTGCAACCCCGTGTGTAGTCCACTGCTGCTTGAGGGATAAAAAATGTCCCTCCAATGTTGCCAGTTTTTCCTAAGATAAAATTAATTTTATGGGCGGTAACAGTACTATGGCTTACGCCCGTCCCGATACGGGGAAGCCCATTATCTTTGTCACGTCTAAACGTAGCTGTTATTTGCTTAAAATAAGAAAATTAAAACATTAAAAATCATTAAAAAACTAAAGCTGGAAAAGTTCTCCACAAAACTCTTACAGGTGTAAATGGCCAGTGCAAGAATTAATAAAAACTAAAAATGCATAGAGTCTTGAGCAGATATTAAAACCGTGAAGGCTGTAAATGGGCTTTCACAAATAAAGGAATTGTAATACATAGAACTTAACAGCTAAGGGACGTAATCATCTCAGAGAGACGGAGATAAACCTTTCTCACGAACAAACAAAAAAACTCTCCGCATCATACCTGGTTCATCCCCTAAAAATGACGCCATGTCAATTGGGATGTTATAACGTTGTCTGAGATGATTATATCCGGGACAATCTAAAAGGACGTGACGAATACTTAAAACCACATAGCAGTTATTACAATGTGGTGGATCCAATCGTCGCAACAGATATCCATGTGTCAGCCGACTGTGTCCTATACGTAGACGACATAAAAGGACTTCTTCACGCCTACTATCTCGGCAAGAGGATTTCCATGGAGCAAGTTACCTTAATTTATTTCAATTTATTAACAGCTACGTTATCCCATCGTCGCTACCATTCATTCCGTGTAACCTGCCTATAATATATCATCATGTCCTGAAATGGGACATGCGGGATATCAATGTTAGCTCCTAAAGAGGCCTCACGAGCAGCTTCGTCTGCCAATTCATTACCATGGATACCAACATGACTTGGTATCCAGGAAAAGACAACCTCACCACCGACATAGTAGATGGCGTGTGTCTTACATAGAATATCTTGCACGAGCGGATGTTTCGTATACATATTGTCGAGGCTTTGAATAACACTCTTCGAATTTGTACAAACAAGGATGCGGTTGAAACCACGAACAAGACTAAAACCCAAAGCCTTTAAAAGAGCATATAGCTCAGCAGTAAAAATACTGGCTTTGGGATTAAGACAAAATTGGCGGGCTTTTCCCCTTCTAGAACAAACGCGCATCCAACAGATTCATCTGATTTGGATCCATCGGTAAAAACAGAGATAAAACGTGGGTACTGACTCTGCAACGCAAGAAAACGTTGCTGGAATTCAATCATGGAGGTCTCCGATTTCTTGAAGCTTGACAAAGAAATGTCAATCTGTGGGCGGGCAAGTGTCCACGGCGGACGGAGACTAAAACGGACAGGACACAGTTGGGTGGTCTGCATTCAGATTCTCCAACAACTCTGATGCTCGGATGCCAAGTGGTCGGGTAGCGTGACCACGGCGTTCATGTAGGGCTCGTTGAACTGGGTACACGATTAAGTTATGTGCTGGGTGGCTTCCTAAAGATGAGATCTTAGCAAGATAGCTCAGCACATAGTACATACTATGAATCCCGAGCGGTGGTTCAGCGGCATCAACACAAAGGCTGGTGACAGGACTTGTGCGATACGCGGCAGTGGAGAGTCGAATTCCAGCATGATGAACACTATCGAGCGTATGTAAGGCTGAAAATCGTGCTGAGGAATAAGCGTGACAACCATAATTAAGCTTCGATAAAACGAGTGAGCGATAAAGGCGCAACAATGTTGTACGATCAGTACCCCAAGTGGGATGACTTAAAACACGTAATAAATTCAGAGCTCTGGTACAGGAAATTTTAATTTGGCGAAGGAGACTTCGCAAATTTAACTTGGTATCAAATAATAAACCAAGGTATCGTATCTCCTCGACGAACTGTACTTGTCTGTCTCCAAGAAGATATCTGGGTCAACAAAACAATTTTGTTTACGGCAGAAGTGTACAGACTGTCTTCGTTGGAGAAAAACGAAAGCCAGTCTGGTGTGACCAGTCAACAAGACGGTTAAGTGTCAACTGGAGCTGCCGGGCTGCGAGGTTGATATTCGCAGATTCACACACAATCGTCAAGTCGTCAACATATAAAAGACCTTGCACAGGAGGGCGAATACAAGCCATAACACTATTCACTGCAATAGCGAACAGTGTTACGCACAGCACACTCCCTTGAGGTACGCCATTCTCCGGTAAATAACGCTCTGAGAAACGATCACCAAGACGGACACGAAATAGCGATCGCTAAGAAAATTTGATGTAAAATGGGCCACGTGGCCCCTAATGCCCTAGTCATGAAGCTGGCGTAATATGCCATATCTCCAGGTGGTATCATAGGCCTTCTCTAAATCGAAGAACACAGTAAGAACATGTTCATTCCGGAGGAATGCATTCTGAACAATAGACTCTAACCTGACAAGATGGTAGACAGTTGATCGATATTGGCGAAACCCACACTGATCATTTGAAAGCAAGTTGTTATGCTCCAAGTACCACATTAGGTGTCGGTTTATCATTTTCTCAAATAGTTTGCATACGCAGCTAGTGAGAGCAATGGGCCGGTAACTTGTGGGGTTTAGTTTATCTTTGTCAGGTTTCAGAATGGGAATTGCAATAGCTTCTCGCCAACTAGCCGGGAAGCTATCAGTCCTCCAAATCTGATTATAGAGGTTTAGCAAGAAGACCTTTCCTTGAGAGGGAAGGTGTCGCAGCATTTCATAGTGAATATCATCCAGTCCAGGGGATGTGTTTATAACATCCCGCAAGGCAGTTTCAAGTTCCCACTCGATGAAAGAGACATTATATGCATCGTAATTATGAGAGTGGAAGCATAGAGTTATCATCTCTGCCTGACGTTTAATGTTTACAAAATTAGCACTATAGTGCTGAGAGCTGGATATTGCTGCGAAGGCTTCTCCAAGATTAGCTATCTCTTCTGGGTCAGTATCAATACATTATTCTGCTTCAGAGCAGTCAATGGCTCGGAGCGACAGTTGCCTTGCAAACGTCTGACCCGTTCCCACACTCGAATTGGCGTTTGTGAATTAATGGAAGATACGTATTCACGAAAGGAGGTACGCCGAGTTTGTTTCATGAAATGTCGAACTGCATTTAAATTCGCCGCTGTAGGATATCGGTTGAACACCCGTAGAGCACGACTGCGCCGTCGCCGTGCGAGTTCGAGCTCATCGTTCCACCAGGGAACAGAACGCCGACGGGGCGTTCGGCCAGACTGTGGGATGGAACATCTGGCAATTCGCAAAATTTCACGGTTTAAGTACTCAACCGAATCATTCAGGGGCAAATCACCTTGATCAACTAGTTGGATACGAGTTTCATATTTAGTCCAATCAGCACACTTCAGTTGGCAATGCGGTAACTTTCGTGGTGCTTGATAGAGGTTTAAAAAGTCTAAAATTACTGGGAAGTGGTCACTACCACATAGATCGTCATGTACACGCCATGCCAGCATGGGTTCAAGAACTGCACTGCAGATTGACAGATCTATCGTTGAGTACGTGCCACTTGCCAAACTAAAAAACGTGTTAGCTCCAGTATTTAATAAAACAAAATTTGAAGCCTCAATAAAAGATTCAAGTATTCTCCCGCGGACGTCCGTACGAACACTACCCCAAATAACGTTATATGAATTAAAATCTCCAACGAAAATTATAAGTTGGGGTAACTGCTGCAAGAGATTCCGAAGGTCAAGGAGCGTAAAGTCTTTTTCCCTTGTGATATATAAATTCAGGATTGTAACATGCTCCTCAAGGTGGACGTGAGCAGCAACCGCCTGTATTTTCGTAGCAATGTGGACAGGTGTTGAATACAGCGTATCAACAACACCAATTGCAACACCGCCACATGCGCGACCATCAGTGGGAAAATCTGTGCAATAGAGTGTATAGTTCTTCAATATCACAGATTCAGTTGTTTTAAACTGTGTTTCGTGAAAGTTAACTACAACAGGGTAAAGATCTGATAACAAGACTTGCAGTTCTTCATAGTGGGAATGAAATCCGTTAAGATTCCATTGGAGCATAGCCATTGGGATGAAGATCAATAAAAATAGTACCTTTTCACTCTAGGTTTATTAAATTTCCCTCCCTTACCGACTACATTACAGTCCATCAGATCGTCCTCAATGATATCTGATTTGAGGGATGAACTTGGTGCATTAAGGGCAGGTGGAAAATTTTGATGTGCTAACTGAGTAGCAAGAACAGTTGTTAAACGTTTGATGCTCGTCGCTAGTAGTGACATACGACTAGATCGTGAAATTTTACTAGCACGAAGAGTAGACATAGCCCGTGGAGTCCTAGAAGACTTCACAGGAGACAATTGTCTCTCAGTGTGAATCTTCGTAGCTTGAGGAGATGTTGAGGCCTGACGATGTTTAGGAGACTTTTCACTTTGAGGTCGCTCAGTTTAAGTTGATACAGCAAATGTCTGGGTGCCAACCGAGACAGTTTTAACTGGTAGTCTTGCCTCGACCGTAGAAAACGCACCAGATGGAAGGGTAAGTTGGGACTCTCGTACTCGACGTTTTGCATCACCAGCAGATATTTTCTCTATCACCATCAGCTCTCTAATTCGTTTTTCCTCTTTAAATACCGGACAGTCACTCGACCAGGCCGTGTGATCACCCTTGCAATTAACACACTGAGGTTTCAGTGACGTGCAAGGATCCGCACCATGGCTACTGGTACTGCATATTGCACATACATCAGAGGTCGCCTTACACGACGTGCTGGTGTGTCCATAGTGCTGACATTTAAAACAGCGGAGCGGACTCGGTATGTAAGGACAGACAAGTAAGCAATAGAAAGCTGCCTTCACATCCCTGGGAAGCTGTGGGATGGCAAACGTCAAAATTAGCGAGCTCGTGGGTTGGAGTTTGCCACTCTTTCTTGTTTTAATTCGTCTAACATTGACGACACCTTGGCTGGCAAGTTCATTCTTAATCTCCTCTTCAGGGACATCTTGCAAATCCCAACAAGAAATTACGCCCTGAGTAAAGTTCAGTTGACGGTGTAGTTTAACTTGAACTTGAAACTGACCTATTGACTTCAATTTCAGGAGATTAGTTGTTTGTTTATCTCTAGACGTCTCTACTAAGAGTGTGCCGTTGCGAAGCTTTTTAATATTTTTGAGTTCGCCGGCAACAAAGTTACCTTTGTATGATGAAAGGGGATAATCCCTTCAAACTACCTGGATTTTCTGTCTCATTCTTAACTTTAATTACAAGTATTCGGTACGATACTTATCTGTTCCTCTACCTCAATTTTCTCTTCTTTGTCACTTGTTGATTCAGTAGCTGTATGCGCCTTCTTGCTTACATCAGTGACTTTATCTTCATTCTGTCTCTTTTGTCTCTTTCGCTCTTTCTCCGAAGGCGAATTATTAGGATATGGTGGAGCCATGGTGAAAGCCGTAAATACCCACACTTCTCCGTCTTCGTTCTGAGGAGCTAACGAGGCTGCCGGGTACTACCCTCATCACCCTTGTCAGCAAGCTGGAAATTGAGGCGAAGTCCAATGACTTGGCGTCGAAATCACTTGCACTCCCGACTGATGGATACTTGGGACACCCACTCCCACCAGTGTTGGCGAGACCAAAGGTCCGAAGAGCTCCCCAATGGCGCACTTCCCAGCCTCAACGAGCTAGACCATCCAAGAATCTGCTGTTAAGAACTAGGCACTATCCAATGGTTCCGCCCCCTTTCCTCGGGCCCCAGGGGCCAGCGTCAATGAAAATACATCCTGTCACATCCTTGAGCATTGCGTGGAGGTGCAAGTCGCAGCACAAGAGGAGATGAAATAATGAGTCATCAATGGATGAAAAATGATGTGAACGTAAATGAAACTCCTCTCTGCTGGTCCTCCTTTCAAGCATGATAGGTGTTTAGCTGCATTGCAGCCAGCAAAAGCCAGCTGGACGATGGGGTCGCCAATTCCCTACTAAGTTGTTTACTGATTGCAACCAGCATAAGCCGGCAGGACGATGGGGTCACCAATTCCCTACGCCGTGAGGAGCAGCGATGATCTGCTGCTCGGGCTATGTGATGGTGTCATCACGTTACGGTCCATAGACCTGCGATGAGGTCGCCAATCCCCTACGCTAGTGGGAAGTAAAAATTCTCAACAGATAAGCACTATGGCCCTGCAGTTCGACTTCACATAGGCAGCAACGATGTTACCAGCTGCCAGAGCTGATTGCAGCCAGTAAAACGGACTGGGCGATGAGGGTGCCACTTCCAGACGCCGGGCCAGCTTTTCCCTCTTTTGTTATATCTTGCGAACGCTTTGTGATATCGCTTCCAAATAAATTACATTGCATTTTTAGACCCTCAAAGAGTCTTCCTGCTTATTTTTGTGACTTTTTGTCAAGGGGGCACACTTTGCGTAAATAGCGATTGTAAATTTTCCTTTCTTTCGGCGTCTCGGGTGGTAACACTGCTGGTCGTAATGAACTTTAATTTTGTCATTTTGTTAAGACCACATCCTATTTTCACTTCGTGTTCATGTTTCTGATCTAATATTGTGCATTTAGCTACAATCTATTCCTTCTTTTTCCAACTTTGACCTTTCATATCTCCCGAAGTTGGCGACACTGAGCATATTTTTTTTTATAATTGGACATATTTTGCTTCGAAGATTTATTTTCAATTAACAGTTTTCGTAGTGTTGTTTGAAAAAAAGTATAAGTTTGTGTTGGGGTGGCAACACTGCTTATGTGACATTGTTGTCGTGTGCTTGATCAAGTGTCCCCCTCCCGTATGTATCAGGTTACCTGCGCATATTTTTTTATTTTCTGCTCTTTTTTCAAGTTATTTTGGGCTGTCACTTGTCAATGAGTCACCCAGTATATATATATTAAACATTATATAACTGGAACCGGGTCCACTTGTTCAGTCACGAAGTCACAAACAACATCAATGATGCATGGCAAAAATTTTAAAATCACCAACATGATGGAAATAAGATTTCTCATCTTGCAATCTTTCCTCCCAAGGTTTTTGTTATAGCTAATTAGATCGGTCTTTCAGGTGACAAATATATGGAGTAGAACAGTGGCGTCTGCTCAGAGATCAGTGTTTTTCCTTTGGTGTAATAAAAGTAGGCAAGGAGTAGATACTTCTCTTAGCAGTGCACAACCAGCAATTGGTTGTACTTTCTGCTTTCTTCTATATTATACTTAGCCTGCTATTGATAATTCTTACCTGCTTGATTATTCTGCCGAAAGCGCTTCAAGTCTTCTCAAATTCGTTATGACACCATGTCTAAATGATATTCATCGGTGTTGCTGAACTTCCAAAATATAGAATCTTTCAAAGCTAATTGTAAGCTATGGCAGAAAACATGTGCTCCTTCTGGTAAGACTATTAATCTAAATGTTAAGAAACAATACATTTAACGATTCACAGCTCCGCTTCGCTGATGCAAGTATCGATGTTTCTAATTTAAATTGCGATAATATGAGTGATTTGAGAAATAGTGTTTTGCAGTTAAATAATCCTTTGTAGAATAATCAGAAAGTATTTTATTTACTAACTATGTTGTGAATTTGTAATGAGAAATTCCCACACAATCTTTAAGAAAACAACGCACACATAAGGAAATTGCATTAAATAGATTAACTTCTTTGAAACTTTGAAGTTCTTGTAATTAGATTACAATAAGTAGATAAACTAAAATCATCTTGCCTTCGAGTGATCATTTGCCATGTATATAAAGTATGGCCAATGGTGATGTTTGATCCTGTTTTAAACTGTCCTGACGACATCTTGAAATGCCAGCAATATACACAGCTTTTACTTTATATGTTCATGTTTTGCAAGAAATGGAAGATATGTAATTAGATCACCTACATTATTTAACACTACGTCCGACGTGTTTCATCGAGTTTCTTTCAAGGAAAATGATTCCTTTCTTAAGTTATAACGTATTCTCTAATGACATAATACCTCATACAATTTCGGTTGCTAAAAAGCTATAAACATTTCAAATCAACATATTTAAAACGGACAAATACACTTCTAGTAACAAAGAAAATTAAATTATTTTCATCGTTATAGGTTATAATACGTATAGGTAGATTTAGGTTTTAACAAAAATAAAATATATTTGTATTATTTCTTCTATAGATGAAATTCTTGATGAAGTTAACTTTATAGGTAAGTGTTATTAATTTTAGTTATTTTAGATATAAAAGGTATTTTTAAGATTTCGTTAGAATTTTTCATTATTCTGAGATACTTTCTTATTAATATAATATCAGATCTGTTCGTGTTTTCATCATGTATGTTGAGTTTACAAATAGCGATTGATTGTAGAAATACTAACCGCAGGACATGCATTAGAATTTAAATTTCTCAGCGTAGAAAATCTTTTAAAAGTCGATTTACTTGTTTACGTGTTTCTTTACTTGTTACTTGTAACTTTTACTTGCTCCTTTATTTACCTACATATATTTCGCTCAACGTTTACCCCCGAATGGGGGTCTATAATGGATGCCATGGTTTTTAACATTACAAGTAATATTGTTGTACTTTTATGTTTTGCTTTCCTAGTGCTACCTGTCACCTTACATTATGTAATATGTTATTTAGCAAGGGTATTCCGGCATCAAAATGTAACATTGTTATTTCTTTAATACCCATCTGCAACAAATTTAATAAAGTACTACAAAAGGTATTATGAATTTAATATATAAACAAACAACCTTCTAAAAAGAGGTAAGTCAAGTCAGTCAAAGTTCAGTTCTGATGTAAACAAAGGAAATCGAAAGGACAATTATATTATTTTCTTTTAATCTCTGTTCTTCATCAACAGAGCGTTTACAAATGTTAAGCATGATATTTTTTCGGTTCCCCGTTATTACATCTAGACAAAATGTACTTCCCCCCTCAACCTACGTTGCTAGCGGAAATCCAAAACTCGTATAATATTCACACTTGCCTCAATCATTTATGCAGTACGTAAAATATTCAGAGAGTCTGATCTGGAAGGGTTCATTAAGGACGCAAGTGATTTGAAAGCTGTTTTCTCTTCACTAATTCTGTTCTCAAAATTTAGTTTGTCAACCGCAGGTATTGTAGATATTTAGATAAGAGTGTATAAAATATGATATTTCAGGTACTATTGTAAACAAATAGTTAAGAGAAACCATAGCTCGGGTTAAAGTGGACTCTGCTTTGAGGCCTTAATGTTAAGACTCTGGAAAGTTACGTATTCATATTCTTAATTATTTATTGTACATTATCGCATGTTGGTTGTAATTTAATTTTGTATTTTTAAAATACCATAAATCAACGCTTTTGCTATTCTTAGTTGTGTATGTGTAGTCTTTCGAAAAATACAGTTATGTCGGAACGCACTTGTCGTATTCATATGAAATTAATTAATTAAATGATACAAATTTTGTAGTGCTCTGAAAGCTTCTTATTCTGTTGAAGAGCATCCATCATGCACCCGACCTTTAAAACACTAGAGTATGAATTATGAAAATGTCCTACCCGTGCTTCAAACAAACTTAAAGGTTTGGGAAAAGTATAGCTTTTTGTACCTGTTGATTACTTAGAATACTATAATAACATTTTAAAATAGCATCTCAACAATTAAAACCAAGATGAATACTAAACTGCATGTAATACCGTTATTGTTGCTTATTCACTTGAATTTGAATTTATTTTAAAGCATTTACCCAATTATGGCTCAGGCCGTAGTTTCATTACTAATTCAGTGCTGCAAGCTTTAATAAAATGTGATTGATAATGTCTGCAGACAACAGTTAAGGGGGCTTCTAATGTCATAAATAATGGTTCTCATTCGATTTTCTGCTGGAATTTATAGTTCAAGACGCATATAGATTATAAAATTGTATGGTGCCAATTTTTCATTTAACGTTTCTGTATTTTACAAGTTGACGCCCAAAATGGCTGCTTTCTGGGACTACGGCAAGCACAAGTGAAATAATACATACATATTACTTAAAGGATTCTACACCTTTCAACATACAGATGCTTATCAGAATAATGGAAACACCTGAACGAAAGTGCAACTTACCAGATTAATATGGTGTCGGGCCACCTTTCGCCTTCAGAACAGCCTTGATGCGACGTGGGATGGAAGCATAGAGGTCGTGAATGGTAGCAAGTGGAATATTACACCATTCCTCGTGCAGGGCATCGGCCAGTTCTGTGAGAGATGATGGAGGTGGAAATCGTCGCCGGAGTCGTGTTTCCAAGATGGACCACAGATGTTCAATTATGTTGAGATCTGGGGATTGGGCGGGCCAGGGGAGGTGTTGAACTTCATCCCGATGTTCCTCAAACCGCGCTGCAACAACTCCAGCTGTGTGAATGGGTGCATTATCATCCTGGAATATGGCGTCATTGTCCGGAAACAACATCCGGACAATAGGATGCAAGTGGTCTCCTTAAATTGCGACATAATCGTTGGCAGTGATGCGTCCGCGAAGTGTGACCACAGGACCCAATGAAAACCATGATATTGCGGCCCACAGCATCACCGTGCCGCCGCCATGTTTCACAGTTGGGCGGAGACACTGCAGATCATACGCTTCTTTGGGCGTTCTCCACACATAAACACGGCCCGTGGTTTGGAATAGGGTGGATGGTGACTCATCCGACCATACCACACGTTTCCAGTCGTCAACGGTCCAAGTTGCATGGTCGCGGCACCATTTGCGGCGTGCTAAAGCGTTCTGGTCCCTGATGAGAGGTTTGGCCCGTGCAACACGACCCCGTAAGTTCATGTCATGTAATTCGCGGCGGACTGTGATTGTCGAAACAGGTTGGGGGAGGTGCTGATTGAGTTCCTTCGTCACTTGCGCCGCAGTGGCACGACGGTTCCGCGTGACAATGCGCTTTAATACCCGGCGTGCCCTGTCACTGATGCTTTTCTTCCGCCCACTGTTCCGCTTCCCCGATGTGGTTTTCCCGTGTGTTGTGTAGGCCGTCATCACCTTCGACACTGTCCCTGGCGACACACCTAACACACTAGCCACTGCCGTCACACTCACTCCACATAAACGCGTACCAACAATTTGCCCTTTTTGGAACTCTGAGAGGTCTCCCATTTTACACTACCTCCGTCTGCTGCAGCCACTGCACACTTCTGTTCCACGACGCCTGATGTAGTATGGAGACCGACCTAACACACCACCACCAGCAGCCCGGCGCTGCGGTCGCCACGACACCACTGCCAACCCATACATCTGACGTGTTGCTAACTACAGGTGTTTCCATTATTCTGATAAGCATCTGTATACCCACTAAACTTTGCACGAATATTCTTTGCAAATGTACAAAAATATCTGGGGGCTCAATATCCCCACAGGCACCCTATTTTCTGTGTTGTCAGCTATAAATAAAAGGTAATTCTAGGCCGTTATAAGTATCCGCGCCAAATTTTGTCTGTATTCCTTCACACCCTAGGAAAGTGATTGTGTAGTTCAACGCCTATAACATGAACCTAATTGCCAGTGTTGTTATCTACACTCAAAACTGAAAATATGAATATACTTCTATACCGGTTAACTTATTCGCACCAAAATTAGAATGGTTCAACACCTCCCACAAGAACCCAGTTTAAGTGTTGCGTCAATATTTATGGATAACAGCGATGTAAGTCCCGTAGTCTATTATATTATGTTTCAGGAATGTAAATCTGAAGCCAAAATAAATTATATATAAGCTTCCAGAAGCTGATACTTTTTGTTGGTATGATTTACAATATGCTTGTTTTACCCACATTTAGTCACTTCTGATACTGTAAATATAGTATGTCTAACATTTGTTTCTTTTGTTTCAGGACAGAGAAGGTGCCTTTGAACCTTTGCGACAAATATATGATATTTCAACATGATGAATTGCATAGTGTGTTTGAAAGGAAAAAATAACTTATGTGACAATCCTGATAAAGAACCTCTATTGAAACTTAAAGACTATTCTAAAAGGGACAATGTTGCGGAGAATTAGAATTTGCGCCCCTTTGTGAAAGAACCTCAAAAGTAAACGAAAAATATTTTCTGAGGTAAACAGTGTACCACAATTCTTTCTGCTGCTGTTAAACAAACGCGGGAATACTGAATCCAGCAGCTTATTATATTCTTTCACATACAGCAGAAACAATCCGTTTTTCAAATTGAATTGTATCCTTATACTTACTTTCTATTCCCGAGTGAGTTACGGCACCGATAAGACTATTATTCCTACTTTGATAATAAGTAGTAAGTGAAATTCCAGTTGATAATAGTGTTTCCACTCTTGATTGAAAACCGTTCTAAAATTTTGGTTGATATGATCTTTGTCTATCGCTTTTGAATGTGCTTATAATTTGCTATGACAATAAATTTGACTATCTATTAATATTATCACAGACTTTCTGTTAGCTGTCGGCTTTCCGTTCTTCTAATTAACTACTTTGAGAAATAATACAGTTTATGGGGGGAGGGTTAAATCAGTAAATTATCCCTCGAATTTCCAACTAATTTTCTAACAGATGTCATGCCTTAAAATAGCTGCTGCTTCTTACAAAGATATCACAGCTTTTTCGTCAATGTCAAACTATTCAAGATCTGTTACGGCTTACGAAAATACTTGCATTAGCACTATGCGCTCACTTTCATTGTCACGACTTGATTTGACAAATTCTGGTCCTGGAATAATAAAATGTTTTAAGTGTCTCTTGTGATCACTTTGGGCATTATCAATTCCGTATTCTATCAATAATTCATTAATTGTTCGTTAACTTGATTCATAGTTTCAATTTCACCAGCAATGAGAGAACACTTCAAAATGTTAATTATATATAACAAGTTAACTACACAACCAAGTGGTTGACTAATCATGGCTCAAGATATTTTAAGGTCATTGCGCTCTGTCTTTTCTTTCATAAACAATAATCTTTTATAAATCAGAATTTATAGATATTCTTGATGCAAGGAACAGTTCTTCTATATCGCGCTTCTCATATTTAATAGCTTTTACCTGACATGATGTGCAATTGTTTTAGTTTCACGAATATGATTTTAATTATCACACTTTGAAGACGTTGAGGAACAGCCTCGTTTGGTAGAAATATGTGCAGCTAAGAATATATTTTCAGTTCTTTTAAGTTTTAGTATTTAAACAATATTTTTGTAACAAGCACCGCGGAACACTGTTTGTTGCAGAAAGTCTTCTTCTGTTACTTTAGAGATTCCGTCACAAACGGTCGCAAATTGTGATTCTCCGTAACATGATTAATTTTTTAGCATAATCTATAAGTTTCAGTAGAGTATGTCTATCATCTTTTGTTACATAAGTTTTTCTCCTTTCAAACACACTATGCAATTCATCAGGCTCAATTCTTCTATATTAGTCTCAATGATTCAAATGCACTTCTCTGACTTGAAACATAAGAAACAGATGTTACACATAGAATATTTACCAGCGTAAGTGACCAAATGGGGGTAAACACGCATATAATATAGCATACAAATAAAAAGTGTCAGTTCCTCCAACCTTAATACAACTTAATATGGCTTGCCATTGACTTACCTGGATTAGAAGAGAATAAATTAGACTTATATCGCAACGATCCATAACTATGGGCGCAACACTGACAATGGATACTAGAGGGGGGGGGGGAGATATTGAACTGCATTTTCCTCACACTGCACACTCAGTTTTCTAGGGCTTTAAGGAATAAACATGCTAAATTTTGTGTGATTAAGTTAAACGGTAAAGAAATAAATTCATGTTTTCACTTTTACGTATAAATAGCAACACTAGCCATAGGACGCATGTGGTAGCCGTTAAACCACACAGTCGCTTGCCTAGGATGAGAAGGAATAATCATGCTAAAGTTTGCGCGGATACGTTGAACGGTATGGAAGTATATTCATATTTTCACTTTGAAGTGTAGATGGCAACAATGGATGTAGTTGAATCAAACAGTCACCTTTTTAGAGCGTTAAGGAATACGGACGCAGAGTTTGACGCTGACACGTACAATGGTATAGAATTTCGCCCACATTTTCTCTTTTATGTATAGGTGGTAACACTGAGAATAGGGTGCCTGAGGGGGTATTGACCTTCACAGTTATTTTTGTAAATTTCAACAAAATAAAATAGTTTAAAATTTACGCTTGCTCTAGTCCCAGAAAGAAGTCATTTTGGACAACAGCTTGGAAAATAGGGAAAACATCGAATTAAAATTTGGCACACTACAAATTCGAAATTCTACAGATCTTGAACTATAAATTCTAGTAAAAGGTAACACTAAAATCGAGCAGGAATATATTTGATACCACACTATTAGTTGAGAAAGATCAATAAATTGTAAATTGAAGGGGAAAAATGACAAATAAAAGAATATATATTAAGTTTCCCTCTTCTTTATTTTTTAAAATGCATCATTGCTCAACATATTCTGATCAATGAAATATTACTATAGCCTTTGACTCAGATTAATTTTTTAACCATCAAACGTACAAGAATGCAACTCCCTTTATATTGTGTATTCTAAAACGTTTTCCTCAAATTCTTAGAAACTTGTAACCCTTTACTGATGCACTTTTAAATAATGTGCGATTCAGTTACAAATATTTGAAGGTCCACTTAGGTGGAAGCTAGGTCAATGGTTTACAAGCTAACTGTCCCAAATTTAAAAAGAAATCTAAACATTTTCGTAAGTTGTTTCCTTTCTTTAATTTAGTCTGGACCGTGCAGAAATTAATATAACATCAACCCCATTTATTGGCGCTTGATCTAGATTGATATATTTATTGACGGCTTAAACAGATAGGCGTATGTATTTTAAAAGCTTATTAGGGCTAATATTAACTAGAGCATTGAAATTGCATAATATTAGAACATGTTCTACGTTTATTAATTGTTTATATTTTCCCCAGGGAGCTAGGAACAGGACTTTAATTAAAACAGGCTGACAAGGCTATCACAATTAACTTTACTATGCAAACACAGAGCTAGCGTAACTGTTTCAAAGTGCTAAAAACATTTTGCTCTCCCGACAAATTAATATACACTAACAGTTCATAAAAAGCACCAGTAGGTCCAGAGATTCTTTGTAAGTCATCCGCCAATCACGTTTTGGAATTCGTTTAGTTTCCAAATCTAAACAAATTATAACCAACCACAGTCTTTCGCTCACAGGCCACACTCCCTACACAACTATACCGCAATCACAAACCTGTAGGAGGAAAAGGACAACAAGGAACTTTAATCAAGGCACAAACATATTCTAGATACTTAAATGCGTAATAACTAAATCATTAAATAAGAAATATAAAATAAATAAATAGGGCAAAATATTAATATTAAATAAATAATAAATAAAAAATAATAAACAGGATGGTAAAAATAAATAAATAATTAAATAATAATAAAGGTCCAAAAGGGTGTGGCTATAGAACAGATCTAGTTTTTACAATACTTTCTCCGCTCTTCTCTTTTCAGTATGTCTTTACATTCCTCATTTATAATTAAGCCATTCCAGTTCATCACTTTACACCCCGTTTCTTTAATTCCCCTTGCTTATTTCAACCTTCTAACCAAAACTCTTTTCTCTTATTCCAGTATCTCCACTCCTTCCCAGTCTACATCCACCTATTCCTGGGCTGGGTTGCAAGAAAATACTTAAGTGTAAAATCTGACTTAAGTCAGACATTTGAGACAAGAATGCGAAATCACCGTTGCAAGAATAATCTTAAGTCTAAAAGTGTATCACACTTAAGCGCAAGAATTTATGACAGGTTTCTCGCATACTGTCAAATTTAAGCTTTGGAAGATACCTTATTGGCCACTTTAAAAACAGGTAACAAGGAAAAGTAAGAATTTGCATATAATTTCAAGAGCAAATAAATAATAAATTAATTTGCATTGCATGTTTCAATAAATTTGAGCACGTGAAAAAAGTTGTAAATAATAAAAATGACTCAAATTAGTAGCATGCATTATCTCAATTCGTGTGATGTCACTTATTACTATTTGATGTCAAATCTTCCCGTTGTGAATTTGTGGTGTAGTTGGTTAAGGTGCGCTAGTAGAAAGTTCTGATACTTTTAAGGGTCATGGGTTCGAATATCTCCCAGCCAAGTTTATTTTTTACTTTCACAAAAAGAAAAAGTAACTAGATTGTATTCATTAGAACTTAGTTTTTAGCTTCTTACGTGCTTTTGTGTTACTATCGTATATTAAAATTGGGTAATGTTGTAGATCAATTGAAACAACTGCAAAGGTCACCATTCAGCATTCAGCACTCTGGGATTAGTTATTCATGGTCGTTGGTGGGATCTATTCTGTCCGTCTGCTATGATTAAGCCCATAATTTGTGAAAGGAAAATAAATACCCTATTTTTGTAGAATTCGTTATTTTATCATTTCTCTATGCCTAGTGTCACCCCTTTCATTATTTGTCTTTCTGTAGCTACTAAATAACCCCCGGAGTACACCTGTGTTCGTATCTTTAAGGTAAGAATTCTCAAACGCACCAGGCAAATGCCAGGATGATACCCAACCCCCTCGATTCCCGGTATAAGGAGGCTACAATATATATATATATATATATACGGTCATAATAATTAACGTTAGTGAGTTAAAGTTCATCATTGCGTAAAAGCTGCTAATAGACACATTAGATCTATATATTTTCAACATATAGTTTAGATTACTATAATCATATAGAAAACCCCAATACTTCGACCATAAAATGGGCACTAATCATCCTACTCATAAAAGTCCATTGTTATTACACATAAGCAACCTGCACTACATATAAATACTGCAGTACATCTACCTAATCATACTCGAACTCCACATCTCGCGGATAGAAAGGAAAGTGAAAAATAAATTATTTCTCCAGATAGAAACTTTCAGGCGTACAACATACACAAAAAGCAAATAAATTCGTATCAACCAATACACCGTTTTAAATTGTAACACAATTTCTCAAATTGTCGATAATTTATCGTTAAGAAAAAATCGGCCTTTGTGAAATCACCAAACGTAGTATTACATAAGTTTCGAAAAAATGATCCAAAACTAAGTCCCGTACACGTAAGTTTAATTTTGTTGACATCTTCCGCGTATAAGATGTAGACCTACGATTTTCTTTAGTTACTTTCCAAGCTACTTGGTTCAGAGGTATAAAAATGCTTAGTATTCACTTTGTACCATTGGGAGAAAAGGCAAGATTCAACGCTATACTCTTTTTCAACTACTAAAGTTTTGCTTTAATAATCCAGATATTTTTCATATTCCTCAACAGGGAAAAATCCAGGATAAGGTTATGAGCAGTACATAACATAATCTTAGTTTCTTAACCAACCATATAGACACCACCGTGCTTTCTCAGACTCCACTCTCTTGCATCCAGTATACGTGCCTCCAACTCTGTGATGGTTGGAGATAGTTCCGACGACTCAAGATAATTTCACAGCCGCCATGACTCGTTCATTCATACTGAACCCCTTACTCTCGCTGCGCGTCACATGCAGCATATCATAGTAGAGTCGTAGGAAACAAGCCATGCCCATTGACTCACATATACGAGCTGAGAACGGCAGCCCAACCGTGCGTTTACGTTTCTCTTTCTTACTGTCCCATACTCTTTGGCTAGATACTAGACAATCTAGTGGAACGACACATCACATATTCCCACTTTCTCTCTCTCTCCTCTTCTCCGCACTACTGACGAACAACAACGCTAGCAAACGTTGCATATCTCTCACTTTATACACTACAACCTGCTGTTCTATCATAGTTCAATGATATTAAAATGCGCTGGATGATTTACAGTTTATTCTATGTCAGAGATTTTAAAGAAATACTTTGTTTCCTTTTGATAAATCTACGGATACTTACATTTCATTTTCTTCTATTAGGTACACGAGATCCCACGTCGATATGATGAACCAATTATCTTTCATCATTATCAACATAATTCTAACAAATATTACTCTCTTCGCAATAGCAATTCTTTGGTATTTTTACTATCACTGCAGAACAAAACAACAACTCCAACAACGTCAACAATTTAGTGCGGATGAAATTGAACTACAAGATCGTCAGCAACTCAATGTTCTTGTAGGTCATGCTACCGGAATAACTGAA
Organism: Lepisma saccharinum; assembly: GCA_022664845.1. Classification (NCBI taxonomy): domain Eukaryota; kingdom Metazoa; phylum Arthropoda; class Insecta; order Zygentoma; family Lepismatidae; genus Lepisma; species Lepisma saccharinum. The sequence goes on along the minus strand of JAGDQP010002704.1, from coordinate 82,893 downwards.
ACTACAGAATAGCACCACCAGTAGCACAGCCATGACACCATTGTAAGCCTCTAATATGGTTAAAGGATCATTTTAGTGTGATTTTAGTTAAGATTTTGTATTTTCGACGGAATCACTCGTTACGAATAGATTCACAAAGTGCATTTTTTGCAACGTAATTATTACAGCACTATGCCCAATCTCATCAATTAGATGATTTTACCTCCCATTTGCGCAACAAGGAATACAATAGGATGGCTCGAAATAATAATTTATTGGTTAGTATCGTACTAATAGTCCTCACAATTCATGTGTTTGATACAATTACTTTCTTAGTTCCACATAGTAAATTTTGGAGTCCAAGACAGACAAAACTGATTGGTTTGGCATGAACTTTGACGAATATATTATAGTTCCAAATACATAACCTGTACTTCATAAGCCTGAACTTGCTGTATTGAAACAACAGAAAATGTACATTCCATTCCTGATTCACCTAATTTGCACTCGATACACATTGTAGTGTTCTCAAACAGTTTCTGTATCAATATTCGGCTTTGAATGAAACATTTCAGCGTGACATTGAATCATTGATCCCCCGCTCATTTAAAATAAACTCAAAATGACTATGTGCTATCATTTTTGGCCCAGAGACGTCAGGATTATCGTTTTTAATCTGTAAACACATTCGGCATTTAGAGACATCCATTCGACATTTGGAACGAAATGAAGAAATTTTAAAAGACGAAATTATGTCTATTTTCGACAACTTTCAAAATCATGTACGATTAGTGAGCAATATTTTACTAGGCGTTACTACATATTAAGGAATGAGACAGTGATGTTATTTTGCATGATCTACTTTTCAACCGAAAACTTCCGTGTTAGTTTTTCAATTTTCTACACATCAGGAAATAATGCATTTAATTTCAGACGTTCTCAATAATCAAATGTCTTTTCGGATTTTAGAAATCTCACAAGCACAATACTTTATACAAAGTCACTCCATTTTAAAAATTACAGTTTTTACTCAAGGTACCACATTGTTTTACTCATTTGATTACGCTCACTCTTTTACAATGCAATTCTTTGGATTCAACAATAGCATTATTATTAGAAATCCCGATCATCTATAATGATCATTTGCTAACAGTATATATAATTTTTATTTAGGAACAATAACTCATGGAAAACAATTAAAATATATTCTCCCCAAATGTGTATACAAGATGTCGCAAAGTTTCTTTGAATTGGATGCAGACCCATGTCAACAAAAACAGTTGCTCTTCACCTGCGATAATCTACACACTTCTCTCATATCTAAATCAAATTGTTTGAGGCGTTATTTCAAAATACCACAACTTTTGATTGTCAAGCAGAGATAGCTAAAGTAATACGCCCATTGTATATGAGTATACTCCATCCGAAATAATAATTAGCACTGAGATATCAGGCCATATAACTTCCAGAAATAAGGAAAATAGATTGCTTTCTAAAATATTTCCCTATACAAGAAATATTTCTCGCTTCATATCCTACGCAGAATATGAAAACATCTGTTATCAAAATTTGGTCTTAGAGTCCAAATATACCATAAATGTTACGATTCCCTTCCTCCCGATCAATCTTCGGTATTGAAATGAAATCGTAACAGTTTTAACAGATGATTTCCACATTACCGAATTTACTGATAATTTAAATGATTTGGCTTCAAATCTGTCTACACCAACTTCCCAGCTTACATACCCTACAATAAATCCTTAAAGGCTCTATCATTGCTTTAGTTTAGATCATTCCAAACACTATTCTTTTAGCTTATTAAATGCTATCGCACACACCTTAGTTCTATATGTATCAACCTACGAATGAAGTAGAGCAAACGGAATGATTAAAATGTAACAAGAGAAATACGAGACGCTAGTTAGAGCTATTGGTTAATATATAAATAGTCATCATTCTAGATATATTATCTACCATATGTTGACAATTAAGGTTATAATTATATTTAAGCAATTCACAAGACCAAAGCAGAGCTTACATTACCATAAAAGAGTTCTCAACGAAATACTAGGAGTTTTGTATATATTCATATGCAGTTTAATTCACATAATTTTTCTTAAATATTTTTTTGTTTTAATTCTGTATTGGTTTATATTTTTTAACAATTATAGCTTAGATATGTCATTCCCCCACACATTCAAAATGAGCACAGCCACTACATGAAAAACCTTTCATATCAATATCAACAAATGGAGATATGGCAGGAAAGCAGATAACACAACCCAGACCATCAGTAACAGCAGCTTTCACCTTGAACCACCAGGAGGACATCGTTGGAACTTTTCAGTAACATTCAACGATTTCAGCAATTCGACATTACTGCAAATCCCAGTCTTCAAGTCAACAGGTCAGCTCAAACTATATCGAATCTGGTTTCATACTATGAACGCAGCTCATTTCCGCCACCCTGTGGACTAGATTTCACCACCCCGTGTTACATGCATTTTACCCATGAAGATTCGTCCATGCAATATTACCCCAACACCAGTGTTATCAACCTCTTTAAATATGACAAACAGTTCTATAAGTGACCAAGTCCCTCCCATTTTGTTGTTATCCTCATTACTTCTTCAAATGAACCTGCATTTCTCTAAGTCCATACTTCTACAAGTGACAACGAAACTTCAGTACGTCAAACATTACTGGTGATCATATTCAACAAATACAGTATCGTTTCTTGAGACAATTTTGATGTTTTATTACTTTATTTACTCTCCCCCCCCCCCCCCCTCTCTCTCTCTCTCTCTCT
>JAGDQP010002704.1:50100-76665 GCA_022664845.1 Lepisma saccharinum | reverse complement strand
TCGAGTCCCGGTCGCGGCGGCTGTCAATTTTTCTGTGTTAGTTTCAAATGTATAATTTGTTATTTCTAGCATACATTGGTAAATAATGACTTCAGGGAGGAATGTAGATATTGTTGATATCAACGTAGATACTGTTGATGGTCATAATACATTTCATTGCATGGGAGGATTTAAGTGTCACGCCTTCAACAGCTGTGAAGAAATGTTCATCCATGGCGAGGTCAAAATCTACATTAACATTAGAAACCCTTGAATATATTCAAAGTATACCAATAATGAATTTTCACATGGTTATAGACGAGGGCTTACGAGCAGTGGTCGTGCAAAATATACACGCTTTTCATCCAACTGAATCAGGTAATCCGATGACTGATTGTAGTGACGTGATTTGGATGTGTGGTAAGTGGCTAAATACTCCCGGGCTGCCATCTTGGAGTGGTTTTATGGCGAAGATAACGGAACATATACCTTATGAAGTTACCAAAGTCCAATTTCTACCATTTGTGCATATGCCAGTAAGCAATTACGAAACCATAAACAGTGCTCTTCACTACGCTTCCAAAGTGTCCCAAGAATCAAAGCAAAAACATTGTCTTGTGACGTTTGATCAGCCACTATACGCAAAAGCATGCGATATCGTAGCTTCCTCTTCAGATTTATCTAACATCACGGTGCGACTTGGAGGTTTCCATATGTTAATGTCTTTCATGGGCGCCATCGGACACATCATGTCAGGCAGTGGTTTGAAGGAGTTATGGGCCACTGTTTATGTTACAAATTCAATTATAAAATAATGTCTGGTCACCACTACGCACGGGCTGTTCGAGCTCATTTGTTAACACAAAGAGCATTACTTTGGTGAACAGCATAGACATTCCCGATGAGATGAAAGTAGAAAGATCAAACATTACCAAAGAAGCTATCAATGGATTAGGTACTTACGAATCCATTAATGGCTCTGCAGTAGTTAAGGATCTTTTAAACAAATTTCAAGATTGCCTTACATAGACAGCTGAAAAAGGACCAACTGCAAAACTTTGGATGCAGTACTTCCATATGGTGACTATTCTAAAGAACTTCATAAAGGCAGAAAGGATGAGTGATTGGAAGCTACACTTGATATGTGTTAAACAAATGATGCCGTTCCTTCACGCTGCTGGTCACTTAGCATATGCCAAATCTTGTCAAATGTACTTTCAACATATGAGCATTCTTCATACAAAGTTAACCGAAGCGGAGATGGAAGCATTCATGAGAAGTTTTGCAGTCAGAGGAACATACAAATTGTGGGCTGGGCTATGGACCGATATGACTATTGAACAGACGCTTATGAGAACCATGAAAACTATTGGAGGTCTGAGTCGAGGAAGAGGAGTGTCAGAAAGTGCTGTGTCAAAGTGGATACAAGGCTCGCCAGTATCATCTGAGGCGGCTGAAAGCTTCGAGGAATTTTGCAATGTAAGGCTGTTCACAGTGAGCCAACATGTTGATCTCGATCAAGGAAAAGGACAATCAAGATGCGAAGATATTTGTGAGCTGGCTTGAAATATACTGTCCATTTGTGTAACGCAAGGAATTATTATCCTTATCGGCAGGCATCAGTGCAGATGACACCATCAACTGCCACAGAAGTGTGGAAATAGGTAAAGCTATAATGAAGAGCTTAGTAGGTCAGAACTTCCAGAACTTGAAATTAAAAAGGAAAGACAAAGTGATTCCATTAAGCTCAATGAACCATAATACTGTAAGACTTTATGAAAAGTTGTGCCTGTAAATACGAATTTGCTGTTCCAAAAAATCATAAAAACAGTTCACGACGACAACTAACTGAAGAACTGTTTTAAATATTAACTTTCCTCCTTACCACAATCCCTATTTGATGAACGAGGAATGAGAAAATGTGTCAAATCAAGTTTCTTTTCATGTTTCGTCACAATGGATCCACAGACACTGCACCCTAACGAATGTAAATTTGTTGATGATGGTGGTTTTATACTTCACCGTGTGCTATGGCCTCGTCAAGTTGCATTTCAAGACATTCTTTCTACTTACATTGCTTACCTTAAAAATCATTATGGTTTGAACTGCACTGTGGTGTTTGATGGATATGGTGAAACTACCACAAAAAGTGTGTTCTTGGTAGTTTCGCTCGGAGATACGCCACAAAAAGATGCACAGACTACGAGGTGAAGAAGGACACCCAAGTAACAGTTTCACAAGAAATTTTCCTTTCTAACGAAAGAAACAAGTCCAAACTCATTGGTTTACTTACAGAATTACAAAATCATTCCATCAGCGCCTTGCAAGCTAAAGACGATGCTGACACACTCATTGTAAACACAGCCATAAACGTGGCAAAATCACAACGAACTGCAATTGTTGGTAAGGACATTGATTTATTAGTTCTTTTAATTTCCTTAACTCCAAATGGGAACGATGTAATCTTCGTAAAGCCAGGAAAAGAAAAGGTACCCACTAAAACGTACTCTGCCACGCAACTGGAGAAGCACCCTAACCTCAAAGAACACTTCCTGTTCGCTCATGCGGTAAGTGGTTCTGACACGACTTCAGCATTCTTTCACAAAGGAAAGACCAAGACAATTGCACTACTTAACAAGAGAGAAGACATTCCAGATGCTGTATCAATAATCCTGATGCTACCAAGAATGAGATTTGTGAAGCAGGAGAAATGTTCGTCCTTGGATTATACGGAGTTGACAAATCAGATAAATGTCTTGATGACTACAGGTATAAATGTTTTAACATATGAATTGCAAAAACGAAAAAAAAGCAATGAAGTTGGATAGTCTTCCTCCGACTTCAGATGCAGCCTCCATGCACATGTTGAGGGTTTTCCATCAAGTGCATTTATGGAGAGGGAACCAACTTGATCCAGAAGAATGGGGATGGAAAGCTCATGGAAACGTTCTTCTACCTATCCCAATGACTCAAGCACCGGCACCTGACGAACTAATGAAACTAATTTCATGCTCCTGCATAAAAAACTGTGAAGGTCGTTGTTTATGCAAAAAAAGCACGGATGATATGCACTGATCTTTGCGTTTTCTGCAGCGGCATGGGATGTAGTAATCAACCTGCAATAGTAATAATGGATGATGAGAATGAAGATGGACATTAGAAAGATGATTACCTTCGTGGATTAGGCCTCCAGGGGACACTACGTAAAAAAACGCTGCCAAATGGCCTTACCTCCCAATATAGTAAATGTGGTGTGGAAATGGGCCTTATATTACAAACATCATAAAGTAATATCTGCGCTTGCGATTTAAAAATAACGAAACAGAAAACATATCTTTATTAGCAAAGGTGGTTTGACTAGATAAGGAAGGGAACATTTCTCTGCGCTCAAATACTTGAGAAATATTCTACAATTCATCCTTGATAATAAAAAATCAATTGGAAATGAATAATAGTCAGTTATCCTATAAAAATACAATATTCCGGTAACAGATACAATTTTCGGCTATTTTATAATTTCAAGACAGGAAATCACCATAATTTCTAGAGAACCATCAGTGCTGAAGAAAAATGAGAAAGTTCTATTCAATGGAAAAGTTTTTACTCTTTCAAAATGGTCCACTTCATTTTCTTTCTAAACTTAGCCATTTTTGAGAAATTAGCTAAAAACCGAATGAAGGTGCCTGATCGACCGCCATTTTTCCAAGATGGCGGCATCAGCACAAGTCGGATCATTCAGGACTTTTAGTATGTTGATGAGAACCACAATTAGAACAATCTTGTGAAGAGACAATTTCATCCCAAGGAAGAAAATCACAAATATATTTCGAGGGGTGTCGATGTGCTGACCACACATCACCTCACCAAAAAAGTGCCGTGTGGATGGTGATAGTTCTTTGGGGCTCTGAAGTTAGTGAGTCTAGTTTAATTTAGTTTAAGAGTTGAATAATGATCAATTAATCCCAAAAACATTTCAATAATCCTGCAGAAGTGACAATTTTTATCAAATTGATAATTTCATAATCCTAAACGTGGCCATATTTTTTAGAGAATAAATTTACCTTTACCTTTTACGAATTTACCATTTGAGAGAAAGGTAAAAGCTCTATCTAATAGGAAATTTTCTGCTCTTTCAAATTGGTCTGATTCGTTTTCTTCCTAAAATTAATCGTTTTTGAGAAATTAGCCGAAAACCGAATGAAGATGTGTGATCGTCCGCCATTTTCCAAGATGGCGGAGTTAGCACAAGGCGGATCATTCAGGACTTTTAGTATGTTGATTAGGACCACTATTACAACAATCATGTGAAGAGAAAAATTCATTACTAATTATGTCCACGAGAGGTACCTAATTCTACTGGCCTATCAGTATTACTCATGTTTCAACGTGTTTGTGTATGTTTGCGTCTGAGAAGGGAATATTATACCCGTCGGTATGCAGTTGGTCGGCGATTCGTATTAACGGTCATTGTGTCTAGAGCGTATTTACAGCTGTTGTATCGATCTTGTGAATAAATGAATAGGTGGCAAGTGAAAATGATGAAGTTAGTATCTGATCGTGATGTAAGTATTGACGGATTGTATTACTAAAAATTTTAATTTCAGTATATTTAATAATGACTGAATTTACCTGAATATGTATTTTTTGTAAAAAAGAACTTGAAGATAGTGCAGTGACTGTAACTAAAGGATTACAAACTATCATAAGAACCAGTATTGAAAGGAAGGATAGTATCCATCTAGCATTACGTAAATATTAAAAAAGTTCATAATGAATGCAGGAAACAGTATACTAAGCCCAGCAATATTAAATCCCCTATAGAGACTCTACAACAGGCTACTACGTCACAGCATTGTTTAAGGGAATTAGAAAATAAATTTAATTTTAAGCGTGATTGTGTTATGTGGGGAAAATGTTGATTATGACCCAAAATACCCGCTAAAATATCGTAGGCAAATACATCACGTAATGACCTTAGAATTCAAACAAACCATACTTAGGGTTTGTGATAATAGGACGATGAATAGAGTGGTAAAGTTAAGGCTAAACTGTTAGATGTTATTGATTTAGTCGCCGCTGAAGCGCGCTATCATGGTGATTGTTATAAAGAGTTTTGTAAAGTTAAGGCAAGTGGAAAAAATGTAGGGCGACCACAATCAGCTGATTCTTTAGAGCAATTCAATTTACTGTGTAATTATCTTGAAAACAACAATGAATGCCAGTTTTCAATAAAAGAGCTGCGAGACATTGTAATTGACATAAGTGGCGCTGATATTAATTACACAGATCATTATCTAAAATCTAAATTGTGTGATTATTTTCAAGATCGGTTGGTAGTGCACAATGTATCGGGAAGAAAAAGTGTTTTATGTATGTCACATACTAGTCATATCGTTCTTGACTTATGGTATAAAAATAGAGAAAAAACTGACGAAGAAGAACGTAAAAGGATAGTACGAACAGCCGCACAAATTGTCAGGGAAGACATCGAGAAAATGAAGTATGATTGTGAACAATATCCAAATGAAGAAGATGTTATATCTAGTTCCGATCATTTAATTCCGGAAACCTTGAAACTATTCACTTCTACAGTATCGAAAAGAGATCTGAAAACGAGAGCCCTGACATTCGTAGAAAACGTGCTGTTATCAACTATGCAGTAATTTCTGCTGTAAGACCCAAGTCATTCTTGTCTCCAATACAGACTTGTTTGTCCCTGTATTTGAATAGGCTTTACGGATCGAAACACCTGATCGAACTACTGTCTGCATTAGGAGTTTGTTCCTCATATTACGAAAGTGATAGATACTTAAGATCCTTAATTAGTGCAGGTCCCCCAGTTATACAATGTGACGCCTTTACGCAGTTTGTATTTGGTAATGCTGATGTGAATGTGAGGACTTTGGATGGTTTTAATACATTCCAGGCTATGGGAGGAATAGCATGTATAACTCCATCTGCAAATATCTCCGTAACAACCGAAGTGCCTAGGTTAGTAGACGAATCGTTCCATGTTTCAGGGGGAATACGGAAACTTTCATATGTAAAACGGAAACAGAGTGGGCTAAAAATATTATAATAGATGATTTGACTGATATGATAGCCTTAAGAAAAACCAGTGTAAACACATCATCTATCATCCATCCATTAAATCTCTTATGGATTAGTGGAGTTAACTCCCAACCAGGTTGGAACGGCTTTATGCAAGTATCAACAAGCAACGAAGCAAGTTTCGAAACGACTTATGTTATGGCAATTCCATTTATTGACATTGACCCAAACAATCCATCATCCGTGTACACAGCTTTGTGTTTTGCTTCCGCGCAATGTAGAAAAATGAATCAAACATGGATTGTAACCTTTGATCAACCCCTTTTTCTAAAGGCAATGGAAATGGTATCTGGTGCTGAAGACTCATCTGATTTATCAAAAATTATTGTAAGGTTGGGATGTTTTCATTTACTAATACCTAGGATGTATTGGTCGAATCATAATAGAAAGTGGAATAGAGTAACTATGGGAGACTGTCTATGGAAAGTACAGTAAAACATATGCTGAGTGGTCATGCTTTTGCTAGAGCGGTTAGGGCATATATCTTAACAGGTGCAGCTATCGTTGAGAAAGTGACGGAAGATATACACGATGAAATATTTTCTCATGATATACAGCAAATATATGACAAACTTACAAACAATGAAATATCTCAGGCAACTGCGAGTGCGGAGGAAGCGGTTCAATTGTCTATCATAAAATTGACAAACCACGTTAACAGCGTGAAGTCTGTGAGCAGAACATCAAAATTGTGGCTCAATTTACTAGAACTAATTGACTTAATGTTAAAGTTTATTTTAGCAGAAAGAACGGGAAACTGGGATTTGCATTTAGAGACAACCGTAGATATGCTTCCCTATTTTCATGCGGCAGGTCATCTCCCTTATGTTAAGTCTGCCCATTTGTATGCCCAACAAATGCGTAACTTGAAATGTAAACTTTCTAAAAAAGAGTACGAGTTATTTACGAAAAAAGGGTTTTTTTACTGTTAGAAGGAGTTACAAGTTTTGGTCTGGAGTTTGGACTGACATGTGTATTGAGCAATCATTAATGAAGTCTATGAAATCAACAGGAGGTCTTACCCGCGGTACGATTACTGAGAGTACTTTGAGTAAGTAGGTGCTGGGAACTCCAGCATTTTTTGTAATCAGTGAGGCCTTTCGAAAGTCATTGGACTGGATTATCATATGCATGAGCAACATGTGTAGTTGAGGGAAAGCCATCAAGCTAGAGACAAACGTGACTTGTCTAAATTTAGGGATTGGATAAGCCAGCACAGTCCTTTTGCTTGTAACACACAAGAAGTATTCAGCCTGTCTACGGGTTTGGTGTCCGATTCTAATGTTAACTGTGACAGAGCATATGAAGTCGGAAATGCAGCAATGGGAAAGATGGCAGGGAAATCTTTTGATATCAAGCTTCACAGAAAAGACATGGTTAAGATACAGGCAAATTATAAGGCTATGAAAGTAAGGTCTCAAGACGTTGTCATTAATACACAGCAAATATTTAACAGGATTATATGCATTTGTGACAGCCCTATGAAACTTAAATCATATTTCAAGTTTGGATTGGCATCACACCCACCATCATTGTTTGAGGAGAATTCCTTACGGAAAGGCACGAAAGCATCATTGATGAAAGCATTTGAAGCTGGAATTGTTGAAAAAAGATTCGAAACCAATGACACTGCTTTTGTGATAGATGGCGGATATCTATTACATGCAGTTGTTTGGGAATAAAACAGTACTTTCAAGGAAACAGTAGCAAATTATATAAGTTGTATAATCCGAAGATATGGAAAGAACGTGACAGTAGTATTCGACATTTATCCCACCTCACCAACCACGAAACAACAAGAGCAACTTAGGAGAGCATCTAAAATTTCGTCACATACAATTGTAGTTGATGAAAATAATGTTTGCACAACACCGCAAGCGGCGTTTTTGGCAAATTCACAAAATAAAAAAAGGTTGATCGAGGCTTTCAAAACAATGTGTATGGCCGCTGATATAAATGCTGTCTCGGCAGAAGAAGACGCTGATACTCTCATTATCGAGCAAGCAATAAAATATTTACAGAATAATGATATAACTGTTGTAGTAGGTACTGATACTGATCTGTTGGTACTGCTTGTGGCACTAGCTCCTGAGACTGACGGGAAACTATTTTTCTGGAAACCTTTGCCTTTAGAATCAGTGGGTACAGTTTATTCTGTTGATTTGCTTGTTCAAAAGTACTCTGATCAGCGGACTAATATCTTATTTGCCCATTCTATCACAGGATGCGGCACGACTTCTGCATTTTACGGGATAGGAAAAATGAAGGCAGTCAATCTAATAAGAGCATCATCCGGCGCGAGGTCCCAAGCTGAGTGGTTTATTTCAAAAGAAGTTCTTTCAGAAAACGGAGAACGTTTCATTTTGAGCATGTACAATTTATCACAATATAACAATCTTGATGAAGCAAGGTACTTTAAATTCCAGAGGCTAAATGCAAAATTATCATTTAAATCTAATTTTGACTTGGCCAAGCTTCCACCAACCTCAAACGCTGCAAGACAACATGTATTGAGGGTCTACCATCAAATTCAAACATGGTTAGGTAACAAACTCCCAGTGGAAGAGTGGGGTTGGGAATATCAAGAAACCAACAAGTTGAGGCCAGTACCAATGACAAATCCTCCTGCACCAGATGAGCTACTTTTATTAATTTCTTGTAACTGCAAGACGCCATGTGTTAATGCATGCAGTTGTCGAAGAGTTGGATTTGATTGCACATCAATGTGTGGCACTTGCAATGGAGTATATTGTACCAATATTTCTACAGACGATCCAGAGGTGCCTGAAGATGGATGAAATTACTGTGTTATGTGTAATATGCAGTTAAGTGAGTTATTAATAGTGTTTTTATCGGAAATTATTATTCGTTCATATTGTACATTATCAGTTTAACTTTTAATATTTGAAGTGAGTTTGTAGTTATTAACGTCACCATCAACCAAATAATGTTTTAACTGTGAACTGACTTTCATGAAGTCTCTTCTCTACTGTTGCCGTCACATGCATCATGGCGTGCCTAGTTTATCAGCCATCTACGGAGCAGCATTTATTAAAGGTGAGCCTTATTGCATGTCATTTTAAAAGTTTTTAAGTTATCTGTAAGTTGATTCGAAGAAATTTTGCAAATAACATAAAGATAAAAAGTTAGCAATAATTTATATTTCCTTTCATTATAAATGTATGTCTATTTTGTTACGTTTTTACGTTTGTGACAAAACTATACGATAAACATAAAATATGCACTGAACATTATTTTTAGATAATTGTCTAAGGAAGAAAATAAAAAAGAATCAAGTCAATAACCTTATTGGTTTGGACGCTGCAAGCGTTTGAATGAAGTACTGTCATTGCAATGTTTGAGGGGGGTGGGGAAGAAAGCAAGCGGGGTAGAGGTCGGACCTTTCTTGTTTTGTGATCCCTACCATATGTCCTACACACCTGCCAAAATTCTACTTTCCCCTAATTTGTTACGACATTCGCACTTTTTTTTTTGTCTTTATTGACTGGGCTAGTACCAGTCAGAACGCCCACTCTTAAACAAGTGAGTCGGAGTCGAGTCGCGTGACTGTGCACATAAGCTACTACCAGGCTACGGCAGCGAATATACTATTTATAGGATAATGTTGCGTTCGGCTGTTTCTCTTTTCTGGTATAATTATATGATATATGTTATTATATTATGCGCACTCATAACAATAGCTTGCTATGTATATTTATGGTTGAGTGGAAGGAAAGTATACTGTTCTTAATCCCCTCCATAACAAATAAGGCGAAATAAATGAAAATACCTTTACAACACTAATAAACGTTTCTAGAAATGTGGCATTCTGAATAATAATGTACTCAGCGGTTAAATTTCATCCCCATATCAACTTTCCTTTCCAAATGCCGCCGTACGCTCGCTTTGGAAACTAGATCTTGTGTTGACCAAAATGATGAACCACTCCATAAGCGCTACCTTTTTCTTTAAAGACCTTAAACAATAATTGAATGTAATAACTTTTTGAAACGATAAAGTTATTTTTTAAACGAGATTATTATATAAAGCGAAATGTATGTCATAGTAGAAAATGGAAGTTGAAAATATGTCAATTTAAAGCCATATGAACGAAAATAAATATTTGTTGAAATATAATTTAAAATTCAATCTGGTTTCAAGATACAAATGAAAATATGGTAAATGAAGTTAATTTTATTCTGTTCTTTTTTAAGTACATTTTTAATTTAATTAACTTGGAAAGGCATTTGAAGCGTAATTTAAGGCACCATTATCATATTCAACCGTTTTCTATCCACTGCTAGGAAGGTATTCCCCTTTGTTTTGCACATATCTCGCTCTGCTGCAATTCTGTTCCACGTAGCTTCTGAAAAATGGTTTAATTTCATCTACCCATCTTGCATTTGGATGTCGTCTTGGTCATTTTTCTCTCTGAGAATCCAATGTAGTACATTTGTCGTTCATTAACTATCTGTTCGTATAGCTATGTACTGCAATTCTACATTTTCGCAGTCTTGATTATATCTTCTATTCTGTTTGTGCGCGAATCCATTCGTCTTCCTGTCCCTCCTACTTATTCCTAGCTTGTATCTCTCCATTGTTATTTGTATGAGTCTTAATTTTTAAGTCTTCTTTGAATTCAATATCCAAGTTTCACAGCCTACATCATCACAGGTAAGGCACATTGGATATAAACTTTACGCTTGAGACGCATTGGTAGTTTGCTTTGGAATTTAAAGTGTGATCTGCTAAGCGAGCTCCACGCCATTTTATATCTTCTATTCATTTCGCTCGTCAACTTGGCATTACATATTTTGAGTTACCCCGGGGTTCACATTCTAATTAACTATGTCTATTTTCTCTTCTTCGTGAATCTTTACTTCCTCCTTTGCAACACGTTCATTTACATTACTTATGTCTACTTAAATGTAATTTATGACCTATTTTCGAACTCTCATTACTCAGTTCTTCCATTCTGGATTGTAGTTCTTCTGCACCTAAAGCAAACAGGATTATATACAGCGAATCGTATGTGAAGTAGGTATTCGCGATTGATTATTCTTCTCAATTCATCCCAGTATAAATTTGTAACACTCTCTCCAGGACCGCTTAAAATAGTTTTGGAGAAATCGAATCTCCTTGCCTTATTCCTTTTCAACTTTAAATTTTTCACTCTATGGTTGTAATCTAATGACAGATATGGCAGTTGAGTAAAGGTTTCACAATAACTTCATGTATGCACTTTCGATGCCTTGATGTTCAAGTGATTTAAATACTTTGCCAAGGATAACGAATCGAAAGCTTTTTCAAAATTTAAGAATTCCAGAACATAGCGTAGTGGAAGTTGATATTTGTTAGTCCTTTCCATAACCTCATTCAATGCTTGTACGTGGTCCATTGTGCTAAATCCACGACGAAATCCGGGTTGTTCCCTTTCATGGTTAAAATCCGAAGCTGGGCCAATACCATTGAAAATACCTTAGGTGAACATTTTGTATAGAACTTACAGAAGACTATTTATCTGTAGCTTTTGACGCGTTTTTTGTCCCTTTCTTTTACAACAAAATACCATTGTTCCAACTCGAGGGTATTTCTCCTTTACTCCGGTTCATTGAAAACAATTTGGCAAGTTCTTCTTTCATCATTTCACATCCCAATTTTAAAATTCTCTGCAGAGAGTCCATCTTCTCCAGGTGATTTTTCGTCTTCGTCCCTCGAATTGCTTTATCCACTTCTTCATTCATTACGGCTGGGACTTCTACATCATTTTATCCCAAAATTTATTTTCCTTGTTCTTCTTCGGAGTAATACAATAATCTATAGAAATTTTGAAATAATTTTATAATTTCATCCTTAGTTATGGTTACAGTCCCGTCCAGGTTCTTAACTGCAATTGTTTGTTTTTGCCTGTCATGAGCAGCTGTTTGGTTTTCTTCAGGCTCTTGTTCTCCTCGATCGTATTTCTAGCAAGATTGTCGTTGTTTGTCCGTACTTCCTCTCTTATTTTATTCCTTTTGGTTTTATTCAGTGCTATGTACTAAATCCTCTGTATTCTTTTTTCCTCTCTTTTTATTTCCCACTTTTCTTCATCAAGAATTTAATTTCTTCTGAGATTTTGCTCTCTTCTTTGTTTTTGATGCCTGCTATTTCATTTGCCGTTTCTCTTATTATCTCAGTCAGTCTTTTATTTCTGCTATTTATCTATATTCTTTTTCTTCTAACCCTTTCATAGCGCTGAATATGTTGCTTAGTTCTATCTTGGACGTGTATCCTTCGATTTTCTAGATCTAAAATAGTGTTTCTCTTCTTAGGAGCTTCTTTCTCACAAGTTTAGTATTTAGTTACTATTTACAATTTACCAACCTATGATCTCTGGAGATTTTGTAAATGTTCAGGACAAATACGTCTTGCAGAATTTTCCTATTATTCGATAGAACGTAGTCTCGTTCGTTTTTAGTTCCAGTTGGGTCTTTCCATGTCCACTTCTGTAGCGACCGGTGGTTGTTCCCACTGGGTGTTGCACTTAGGTCCACCGTCAGCCACAAAGAGTAAGGGACCAGAAATAAATTAGGGAGTGGCTTGGTCTTACGAAACATACATAAAATTAAATATTTGAAGTGAGGCAAGGAAAATTTACGGGGGCTCAGTCCCCTTGGTTACGGGTCTGGACTTCCACTACGTTTTAGAGAATTAGATAACTAATCAGTCACAATCAATCAAGGTAGAGTTAAATAATGTAACGTACAGACAAACGAAGAAGTGGCCAGATTATCAAATAAAGGGACGTTAGTCAATTTATTACGATTTTGAGTAAATCTAGAAAAATGCCGTAGCTATAATATTGAGGATAGAATGTGAGAACAATATACAGGACAAGGTGAGTGGAGAAGGGGAGACTGCATAATAAATAACTCCACGAAATGTAAGAATCCCATGATGTAGTAACAATAATGAAATCGCGAAAACTAAGGTGGCCATGTAGCCAACTAAAGATGGGGGAAAACGAAGATTATATATCATCCTTGTTAGAAACCCAAGGAAAGGGACCGTTAGGAAGACCGATATATCGTTGGGATGACTTTATTAGAAGGAATCTTCAAGAAGTAGGTGTTCGTGATGACAACTGGTTTTATGTTACCAGGATAGAATACAATAGCAAACGTTTGTTACTGTGGTGATGAACTTGCGTCTTGTGAGTTTCGTAAGACAGATAGTTAGTTAATTATTATAAGTTATAAGGGTATACGATATTTATGTTCACGGGTTTTTGAAACTCTATACGGCAAAATAGCTGTGTTAATTCAACACCATGCTGTGCCCCAGCGTGACTACTACTTTTTGTGTGTTAAATCAACACAACACGCGGTGTTCATTTCGGTACTGGCAGAAATAAGTTGCGACTGCAGCGTGATTTGAACATGGGTTGCTCAGTTAGAAGTCGAGCGTTTTACCGACTTGGCTAAATCACCAGACAGAAAAGGCACTAGATGCAAACGACATTTGTATTAAACGACTACACTATATATTTAGACAGTGTATGGGATCAAATATATGTTGCTAAACACCCGAAACAAACTAAGTTACTTGAACAACAATCACTTCCTATTTGTCAATTGAGAACCAAAATTCCCATTGAGAATATTCCATTTCCATAAAAGCAAGCAAGATGGCGACATGCAAAACTTGAGCAGCATTACTGCTTTCGTAGCGTAACATGTCAAATGCTGCGCTTTCTTTCATAGAAATGGAACATATTCTCAATGAATGGGAATTCCGATGACTAATTGATCAGTGGAAAAGTGATTAAATCATGGCATAAATCGTAAAAGTAGTTTTGTTTGTGTTTGGTGTTTAGCAACATATTTTTATACTCAATACTCTTTGAATACTCAATACTAATACCTTTTATGTCTAACGATTTAGCCAAGTCCGTAAGACGCTCGCTTTCTAACTGAGTAACACCTGTTCAAATCTCGCTGCAGCCATAACTTTTCTATCCAAGTACCGAAATCAACTCAGTGGGTTGTGTTGATTTTACACAAATGTGGTACCCAAGCTGGGGCACCACATTGTGTTGAATTAGCACAGCTATTTTATACGGTGTATGATGATACGCCATTAGGATAGGGAAATAAGCATACTGAAATTGATAAGATGTACCATTATGGCATAGGCCTGGTGTAACTAAGAAATCAGAGAAACATCAAGCAGGATAGACGAATCCGAATTTGAACCCACGACTTCCCGAACGCGAAACTAGCGCTCTACCTTCTCCTATATTAGCTACGTCCTAACTTGTGAAGGAGTATTATAATGTAATTTTACCACGTAAATCGTTTCTTGCACACTGACCAGGAGGCCTACTGCTACGACTAAATTTTTCGTGACAAAAACATACTTCTCGTGTTCATCGGGTGTTAAAATTGCATTTTTTATGTTAAAAAATGAAACTTTAAATTTGAATTATATTTTAGACCTTTTTGGAAGCTTTGACTCAGACCAGAAATTATAATAAAGTCCGTGTATTTCTAGATATAGTGGAGTCATGGTAGTTTGTCCACATAACAAACGGGGAATTTTGTATCTATGGGCTATTGTCTTTAGGCATCTAGGGTTCTATCCTTAGATGCCTAAAGATGGGGTAAGAGAAAGGATGTGGAAAGAAAGTCGGGCAGAACCTAATGTTACCACCGATATTTACTTGGTGAGACCGAGGAAAGACCCTGAAAAACTTGAGTCAGGAAGGGCGGACGCTGCGATCATCGCCAAGATACTAAGATGGCCTAAGCCAAAGTTGCCTATAGTCCTTAAAATTAAATAAAAAAAACTAAGTTAGGCATTGCTCATGTATTGCAACTAAGTAAGAATTTTCATGCGAAATATCAATTTTCTAGCTCAAGCTGTTTCCGATTACACCCCACCCCCGTTTGTCCTCGTCTTGCGGATAGCAACCTTTTATGCTGTAGTCAATCTTTTTCAGGTCCTAAGGAATATGTAATCTAAATGTTGTTCGAATCCTTCAGGAATTGTATAGCGTTCAAACATGCAGACTTTGAATTCTACCTGCAGGAAACTAATATTCAATAACTTGAAAGAAAAATTATGCTTATTAAAAATAAAAATTGTGTGTACTTACAGCAATGTTCAAAGTTTTACTTCTGCTTGTTGAAGTTTATTGTGGAACCCCCAGTTGTGCACCATTCACGTGCAAAAAGTGTTGCAGTATTTTTGGGAAACCGAGAATTACGTGCTGATGGTGCTGCTCTGGGATATTCAGATTGAAATATTATTAAAGTTCTAAACGAACTGGTAAGGTAGTAGCGACGGTACTTACAGTTTAACGTGGGCTAACTTGTGGCCCCACCGGGAATTGAACCCGGGATCCCTTGATTACAAGACAGGGAATGTTACCACTCATTCACCATGGATACTGAGGTATTCAGAAACACATCACCTATTTTGCCCTTCAGGTCGTCCAGATTGGCTGATTTCTGTGAATACACCTCGGTCTTTACATGTCCCAACAGTTAGTAATCCTAAGGTGTAAGTCTGTTGATCCTGCAGGCCAAGGTGGAGGTTCTCTTCGGCCAATCCATCTCTGTTGAAATTGTTCGATAAGACCTTGACCTGCAAGTGCACCAAGTTCACCGTACGATTACTGGCTGTTGAGGCATGTAAAGATCGAGGTGTATTCACAGAAACCAGCTAATCTGGACGACCAGAAGAACAAATAAATGATCTGATTCTGAATATCCCAGAGGAGCACCATCAGCACGTAATTCTCGGTTTCCCAAAAAGACTGCAATAGTGTTTGGACGTGACTGGTTCTCCAATGAAAATTTGGCGATGAACTTCAACAAGCAGAAATAAAACTTTAAATATTGCTCTAAGCTCATACAACATTTTTTGTTAATAACCTTAACAGTTTTGAAGTTATTGAGTTTTAGTTTTCTGTATGGATACCCTCGTTTGCGAGAAAAATAAGGTTCTGTGTTGCTTGTGTATGTGATGATAATTACATTTTTTTTATCATGAACTTTTCATTTCCTCAATGCTCTTAACACATCACGTAAATTCGTGAATTTTCACTTCTTGTTATTCAATCAGTACAATATAACTGGTTTTGCTATTCTATAGTTATTAGAATGCATATACATTTTGTAGAACGCTAATTTGGACGTACTAATGAAGCGAAAGAATTTTTTTTCAACAAGACTTAACATGGTTCGCATAAGCAACTGTGCAAGGCGGTATCTGCTACCTAGCACAACATGGCGTCCAGGCGGGGAATTGTCGCTACTCTTATAAGCAAGAGATGCAGGGACACTAGCCCGTACACATACACGAACACACACACACAGACGCACACAAACACACCTACACACACACACACACACGATCTCTTTCTCTCTGTGTGTGTCTCTATCTCTCTCTCAAACACACACACACGCACAGAGGAACTGTGAGTAAATGAAAGGAACTAGCAGACGGCTTTCTGCATCCTGGGTGGAGGTATTGCGCGCCACAAATGCCATCTTCTGGAAGCAGTGGAAAGCTAAGGAAGGGAGAAATGAGTAGAAAATATTGTTTGGCTTGCTTGCTCCCAGCAACTTCTCAATCCCTGTGCTAATTAATATTAGAAATGCGGTCCAACATCTAGAGGAGGGGAAGTCTATGTAGCTAGTTGGGGTTTAAAGGAGGTGCGGACGAATTACAACACCAAGATTAAACTGTAAACTTGTGAAGTGCTGTGTCCCTTCTTAAAAGGAAACTATGGCTTTTGTAATACCGAGGGGTAGAATATTATTACATTGAAATACGAATTAATATATTTAAGATTTTAGGTGTTGTGAACGGGGCGACAGACATACATTCCGCCACTGGTTCACTTTAACTGAGGCGGTTAATTGAAAAATGTATTTGAAATGAACCGTCTTTTGGCTTCTGATAATTCCACTAACTTCTCTCCTCGCCTATTTCATTGCCAAATCTGAAGTTTCCCACCTTCGTGTCACTGCTCTGCTTAGTTCCTACTTTCGTACGGAAGTCTCCCAACATAATTTTGTAATGTGATTTATTACGGTTCAAAATCTTCTGTATCTGCTCGTCCAAGATCTTCAACTTACTCCTCCAGATGTGGCCTTGTTGAAGCATATACTTGTATAATTTCCATGCCGTATCTCTTGTCTATCTTTATCATTACTCGTGTGATTCAATCTGAAATTCTTCCAATTTCTGTGATCCGTCTCTTCATGTCTTTATTAATTCTAAAGCCAACGACTGTCGGTTTTCTATTTGTAATTATCTGCTCGTTTGAGGTAGAACGTGTGCTCTGACGGTAGTTCCAGCTGTTCTTCATTCTTCCTTCAGATTTCTGATGGTCTTATAATGTCCCACTTAATCCTCTTATGTTCATTTTCCAATTCTTATAACTTATCCTCTCCAGCAAGTGACTGTCATTTAAAAATCGCCACGTATAAGTCCTATAAATATTACATTACCTCGCCACAAATATCGTACATAGCGTTCGCCGATAAGGCATAATTACGTAAAAGTAACAGAGAAACAGTAACGTGAAACGGCTAGATATATTATACCTTATTTAATACAAACCAGTATATTATGCAAAATTATTACACTATTATTCAAAACTAATATACAAGCATTGCATTACTATTTCCAGAAATTTAAGATAGCTAGATTTCGGAATAATATATTGATTTCTCTATTTAAATCGAGACAACCAGACCAGTGTCTGTTTCAATACTAGCCTACAGTTTCGGTTCCGAAACCAACATGTGATTTGACTCAATCAACTTCTTATATTCTGATCATTGGGGAATCGAAGTCCCCATCATCGGAATTCAATGAACACTTCCTTTCACTTGTGTGTGTCTGCTTACTTTTGGACTGATATGAGTAGTGTCAGTCCCTCTGGTCTCGTGTCTGCTGATCTTTGGGTCCCCGGATTGGATTACCGGCTCTGTCAAGGGATATTTTCCAAAGCGAGAGGGCCTGGAGCGGTACCCACCCAGCATCGTGATTCAATTGGGGAGCTGCTGTGAATAAAACGTAGTGGCAATCACAGTTGAAGCTTCGGCTCTGATCTCTCAAGACTTCTGGTCAACGTGGGAGAAGTAGACGAACTCCTCTATCCGTGGGAGGCCTTATCCATTAGTGGATTATTATTATTATTATCATTATTATAGTAGTATTGGTATATTCAGTGGTAACTACTTGTATAGCTTATCTAGCCAAAAGGACTTATCGCCTCGTGAATAATTCTTCACTCAATAAGTTTTTTAAAGCTCAGCTGCTTTATGCACGATATTTTGAATTCCACATTGTAGCGTTTGTTCGTCTGACTCTCAGAAGCGAAATCTTATATCGATATTAAAGAATGTTTTTGTATCTTAGTTGTTTGGTTCTTTCATTTCTTTGCGATTTGAACCAATGCCTGTTTCTGCTGTTGGTGGATTTATTACCTTTGACCCAGATTTATATAGAAAATATCATAAAAATAGGATTCCATTTTCAGGTATTTATCCTGCGTAAAACTTTTAGAAATGTCCTTAACTGTGATGCTTTTATTAATCCATTCGGTTACATTATGTTTCTGTCATTTTTGCTAAGTATAGCAAGTGATAAATATGCAACCTTTTGGTCAACCTTTATAGCGTATCGCGTAAGCGGAAGGTCTTTCAGGCCGGTTTATTCTTTCCATTTTTAAAATTTTCCCTTCCACGATTTAACTGAATACACAGATGTCTGTGAAGAATCTTTGTTCCACTATTTGTTTCTGAAAACTATGTGGAATTTTGATCTTTTAATATTTTTTTTAATGTTTTATGTATTTTTGTAAGGGGTTGAACAACCTCCATGTTTCCTAAGGTGTTCTTGTGCTTTTATATGTTAGACCAAACCTATAATTTAGAGGACGTTTAACTAGTTCCTGTGGGTGTAATAATTGTTTGCCCCGCAGGAACTGACTTAATGATTCCCGAGAATTTTCCTGTGTTAACTGCGCTTTTCATTGAACAAAGAAGTGTGGGTAGACTGCTAATTTATGGAAGTGAATACCTCAATGTTTATTAGTAGAATATATTTTTATATGGGGAGAGCATAATGTCTGCCAAATGAAACAAATTTCAAGTGACACACGTAAACATTTCTGTTCTCGTCTTTAATTTTTAAAAATTGGTACGCACCTTTCGAACATCACCCGATGGTCTAACAATACCCTTTTAATATCACGTTTGAATATTATTTTGTAACATTTCTCGCATAACATTTGTAACATTATTTTGTAACATTCTTGCAAAATAAATTTGTAACTTCGTAAGGGGTCGTCAAGGGTACATTTCCTGAAATTTGCTATAGGAAAGTACTTCTAAAAATATGTATAAAGTGTTGATTTTTCAATTCATAAGAGTTACATTCAATTCGAAAATAATGAAATACTATATACTAAGCACACATTTGTACCAAAAATGCTATTAAAATAACAATTTCACGAAACTTCCCCAACACCTGAAGGTAGTAATGTTGATTTACAGTTTGTCCGTCAGGAACCCAATCAATCATCACTATTCCACGAACATCAAAGAACACAAGTAACATTGCCTTAAATCTGGACTTTGACATTCGAGCCTTTTTGGGCCGGTAGGAGCCCGGACCCTTCCACTGCATGGATTGTCGCTTTGTTTCGGGGTCAAAGGTAAATATCTACGTTTCGTCGACAGTTACAACCAAATCCAACAAATTTGGGTCGTCGTCAATCCTTTCCAACTTTTCGAAGTTTGATGAGAAACTTGATGTTTATCCTTTGTTCTACTTTCACGCTCGTCATTTTCCGCCAACGCACTGACACACGTGTTCACTCATTGTCGCTTGTCTTGCGAATGGTTGGGCCGGGTGAGTCCAATTCACGGTACTAGGTAGGGGAGGTATGGTAGTTTATCCATGCAAAATCAATATGCATTATGTTAATTATTTTTAGTAATACAGCTACAATCCGTTTTTTTTGTGTCACACCTCGTATAATTTGAAGAAATTTCAGAGATCGCACAATTGAATTATAGGGAAATCGAACCGTAAAATAAAGTTTTGGAGAATGCGCCAAATGAGTCTAATTGCTATTGCGAAATCCTAAATTCGACCAAGAAAATATCGCAATGAACATTTATGAAAACATTTAAACATAATCTGCGAAATGTTGACAGTATATTACATGTCGTTGTAATTTTTTCACTGTTTTTTTTATTCACTACGTAACATTTCGAATGCTTCATTATACGAAAATTATCTTGGATGATATTTGTTTCCACAACAGCTAAAAGTGGGAAACCCTGATGTTAATTGAATGTGAGTTGTGCAATATCATAAATTTATAAAGTGGAAGCTTTCAAAACTGAAATATGTAGAACAATTAAGCTAAGTTGAAGTGCAAATATTGTAAGTATAGTTACATATAGATTCTTGCACTAATATGGGAACCATAACTTGTCTTAAATTTACTTTGTAGGTCAACTAGCAAAATCTAGTATTTCCTGTCTATACCGTGATACACTGATCCCTTGCACTGTGTTACGTCCATAGATGTACTCAATCTACTAATGCTTGTCATCGTACAAAATAATTTAGATGAAGGTTCAAGATACAATTTTATCTACAGCAATGTGATGGTGGGTGTGTCGCTTAATAAAAGTACATGGCTACTATCCGCCTTTACGTAAGAATGCAATGATCAGTTTATGCTAGTTAGATCACTCTTAGCTTCGTTCTTTAGGCCCTTTGACAACATTTTTTTTGCCTAACGCGCCCAATTGGCGTCGGATCACCGGTGGACCGCCATTAAATGCGACTATTTCCCGACTGTCACACCCCGACTGGCGGCAAAATTTGGATCGTCGGAGTTGGGGTGATTTTCTTCACTGGGAAGTAATTCATTGATTAATACATATCTTCTCCATTATTACATATACAACCTCCATAGTTCAGGAGGATTTACCCCACCCCTCTAGTACCTCTCTGCAAGCACCGCAGCCTGCTATATGTATTTCTATAGGCCATAAAACCGGTTTGAAATTGTAGGGATGTTGGTGGGTAACTACTCAGGCAACGCTGCAAACGCCATTATCCAGGAGAAAATGGAAGTAAGTGATCAAAATAGATGAGGTATGGGTGTTTTTATCAGACTTCGGCAAAATAAAAATAAAACATCTTTTACACTTCACAAGATGTAAAATCCTGTTTTCAGTTCATCCATGTTTGCAAAACAAATTTGTCGAAGGGAATAATGGTTGTTGTGGTATATTGCTGTAATAGCAAGTTCAATATTTGCCAGGTGTCTAGAAACTTTAAAATCAACCTTGCTTTGTTTTAACAAAATATCCTGAGCCCTATTTTTACAGTTGACATGTGTCTTTTGTAATGGAATGCCATAACACAAGTCTCGGTGCATATGGATAACGCATCATCCCTTCCTTCTAATTTTACCTGGAACTTTCTGCAACAGATGGCGCAAGATACCGGCATTGAGGCTACTGCATTTCACGATATTACGGTGAAGTCACCAGATGCCAGTCCTTTGGATTGCTGCTGGTTGAGGTGTACCTAAAAAGCACTTTCATTTCTTCGTGTCTCAACTCTACAGGCCCTGTGGAAGGAATGTAAGGACTCTTGACGAATATTTCCACTTCCTGTACTTCGTCGTAACTTTTTTTAATGGAAGTTTTTCTGCACCCAAACAACCATATAGTGATTTCATTGAAGCATACCGACGGTGGTTCCGTAGTTTTTTTAAAGTAGGTGTGAGTTAAAATTTGGACACACGTACGCAGATACGCAGGTACGGAGCAAAGCTTGATTATTCCTAAGGTAACAAATAACATTTCTGTCCAGTGACACTTTTTTTTATCAAGATATGCTGTTGTTCTTTTTTTCTAAATGCACCCACTATAATGCAATTAAGTATTCTGCTGTGCAAAGTTATACTTTTGTTCTCCTATATAGAAAATATACAAGAAAAGATGTTTTAGTTTCTCGTTTCATTTTGTAAAACTGAAGTCAGCTAATAATAATACATACTGGAGAAAAACTACTTTATTCATATTCGTTTGCAAGTAAAACATAACAATAAAATCAAAAATATACACACAACATAGGTGGTCTTCTTATAGAAGCTAGTTAATAGCAAGTCAAATTTCACTTCTGGAAAAGGAAACACATTACGTATCATCAACGCTGATAAATCTCTAAATCATCAAAGTATCACGCTAACATAAACTATAGATCGTACAAAATAAGAGTTCAACATGTGCACACGGTCATATTTAGAAATTATTTGACACTGATTTCAAATATTATGTTTCATGAATTCCATCTCGGAATATGTTCTGTCAAAATGCATATTCTCACTTGTATCACCGAGCGAATGTTTCCGTAACGATGTCCATGTCACAGTTTTACTGAACAAAACCTATTATCTTCAAGTTTAACGCAGAAATGAGCAGTTACTACTAAACAGTCATGTTGCGAATGATTTACATTGCGTCACACATTGATTTTTACTTAACAACGTTGATATTATTTTGAAACTTGGCAACTGTTTGCTAATAGCAGGTAGCACAAAGTTGAGGTTTAAATCTCGGAATTTCTTGCTAAAATTTACACTTTTATTATAATTGATAATTATGAAATTTTTAACACTGCAAAGAAACTTCAGTTTTTTAGTGACTACAATTGCATTCTTTCTAGTCTTTATTTTAATTTATACTTAAAATAATACATTAATATACTGAGATCAGCTGGTAAGTATACAAACAATGTTGATAAAACTATTTGCAAAGAGAGCCAGTAATCCAATGTTTATGATCACTACAGTTTGTGGATATGCTTCGACAAGGAACTGAGCAATCAACACAAGATCACGTAGAGTAAAACATACTTTGATCCAAGTGTGTGTTATAATTCTAAATAGCATGACCAAATAAACCTAGGTTCACTAACGCCGCTGTAGTCCTTTTCGTCAGTTTATCCTTAAATTTCCAGATGGTTGTGTCTATAATAGTATCCTCTCGATGATTTTTGCACGATTTCTTCCAAGATTCCACACAAGTCTCCTTGTAATGGTTTAACTGGGCATCCGTTGTGCTGATTGGGTAGGAAGTGCAACTAGATCCTAAGCAAACAATAGGAAAATGATTGTGAAGTGCCAGTACTCTTTGTGGATTATGAAAACATTTCACATGATTATATGGTTTTGTGAAGTTTCTTCTACGATGAACATGCTGAAGCATGTGCATGTATCGAGAAATATTTTTAAACCACCCATTAGATGGAATTATATTGTCCGGAAAGAAGACGTTTCTTACATTATATGACGCTCGTGTTTCATTTTCAATGGCGAGAGCCTTCGGCAATACTTCGTCCATCAATGCCCTCCAGGACATTGTTTTCATCGGCATAATAACCTCGTCTATGTCAAGCAATGCTATGTACTCATACGTATACAAATTCTTGTAGAAGCAATCGTTGTAGGGAATAATCTCACTTTGACGTTTGTGGCTCACTTTTCTCTTAAGATATAGATGCTGGAAGCCACGAACATTTGGCTGATCGCCTCCCAATGTTAAAGGGATGACTTCTACAAAACCTCTTTCTTCATAATACCGTAGAACTTTCGAAATATTAGAATGGACATGAAGCTCATACAGGAATGCTTTATCAACACCGAGAATGGTTAAAAGTTCAAGCCACTCTACAAGTCGAACTGATATATCTTTATGCAGAAAATCTAAGCCCTTCACGCACACTGCAAAGCCCTTTTTCTTTTCCGGTTTATTATAAATGACACGAAGATTGTTAGTAGCTATGTCACACGGCTTTTCAGCTAACGAAACAGATTTGGGTACTTGTTTGTGATACTGCGTCGGAATCTGACAAGTTATTATATATGGCAGATATAATCCTTGTTTGTAGTTACCCCATTCCTTTTTCCAGACAATTGTATAATTAAAAACTTTTGCGAAGCCAGGTTCTCTGGAAGTTTCAAACCACAATTGACAAAATATGTTTACTTCTGGCTTAATTCGATTGATCATGCCGAGTATTCGCACAGCAGGTCCTATTCTACTTAATTCCCGAATGTCATAGTACGCTCCGAAAATCTGAAAACTACCATTAGATGTATGAAAGATTTGCCAGTAAATATTATAATATTGGAGATTGTATATGCTTGGTAGTTTAGCGCAACTATCATTTTTAAAGAACATGCGTTCGTTTTTATGTTTGTACCAATACAGAATAGGTACATTAGATTTATGAATTTGAAATTCTTCCAAACTCATGTTACGAAAGCGATTGGCGGATTCCATATCCATAAGAAATTTATTTTCCATGTTTAGGATAGCTGCATCTGGAGCTGGAACAGTGTCTTCCTGATCTCTCAGTTGGAAGAGAGCCACCACAAATAAGCTCAATAAACCAAGATAGAAAATTGCTGTTCTAAATCGTCGACCTCCCCGCAAGTTCTTTACACACCAATTCCGGGATCCTGCAATTATACATAGTAGTATATTATTTGCAGTTTGTATATAGTTTATTTATCTACAATTGTTTTTTGCGTGGAATTATTTTAATAATTTTGACTTCGGCCCGTCAAGATTTAGAATGCGATGCTTGATGTAATTCACATCCAAGACCCACAGCGTGTTTACGAACTACACCGAAATATTTCGGGATTAGTTTCCTGACTCAAAGTCAAATAAATATATTTTTTCCTTTCTTTAGGAGTTACAGGCTGCCGAAAGCGTGGTAAAACAACTTTAGTGCTTCATATTTCTAACATCGCGAACTGGACAGCTGGTAAAGAATGGTAACTTAAAATACATTAAAACTGTTTTATTTTAAAATTATATTTCAAAATTCCGCGAAGGATTTCCCAAACAAAGCAGTGGATTGCAGTATATATCTGAAATACAGCTAGATCATAATGGTTTTGATTTGAGCGACTTCCGTTATCAGTAAATATTATATACGTCATTCCCAGCTCCCAAATCGGACAATCCTATTGTATCCCTGAGGTTAGAAATAAATAAACGTTTAATTAAATTATGCAATCACTATATTTGCTTGCTATTCTACTATGCATTTTTAGAAGTTGTTTGACGCTAACGAATTGTTTTTTTCTGCTGGAAAGTCATCCCATTAATGCTCAATTCAATCCACTAATTCAGAGGAAGCCTGTGTATCCCCTAATTCATTTGGGGAAACTCTTGCATACCCATCCTGGAATTTTGAAATGTATATTTGTGGATAGTGCATAGTGAAAGCCTTTGACGGTACCACGCCACGGCAGCTCCAGTGCTCATGGTTTTAGAAATCTGAAACTCTTAAGTTTATATCCACAGATGAAATGGAGGCAACTACCGATTTTTTCGGTACATCAAGCCTCTGTAGGTACAGATACAATTGATATTAAAGAGTGAAAAGTACGTGACTGGACCGGGGATCGAACCCGGGACCTTTGGGTTACCGTCCCAATGCGCTACCATCTGCGCCACCCAGTCGACCCCTTTTCCACTCACACACCTTTCACTCATACTGTCGATGTTCTCTCTCGAAACCATCTGGAGAGTACCACAACTCCTAGTTGTGCTTGGACTTTCCTGTGTCTCATAATGGTGAACATCTCACACGGAAGAATTAATATCCACAGATGAAATGGAGGCAACTTCCGATTTTTTCTGTACATCAAGCCTCTGTAGGTACAGATACAATTGATATTAAAGAGTGAAAAGTACGTGACTGGACCGGGGATCGAACCCGGGACCTTTGGGTTACCGTCCCAATGCGCTACCATCTGCGCCACCCAGTCGACCCCTATTAAACAGTGAAAAGTATGTGACTGGACCGGGGATCGAACCCGGGACCTTTGGGTTACCGTCACAATGCGCTACCATCTGCGCCACCCAGCATGAGTGAAAGGTGTGTGAGTGGAAAAGGGTCGATTGGGTGGCGCAGATGGTAGCGCATTGTGACGGTAACCCAAAGGTCCCTGGTTCGATCCCCGGTCCAGTCACATACTTTTCACTCTTTAATATCTTAAGTTTATGTTTACACACTTTTGCAGCCTATAACTCCGAAAAAATGTCCATTTGATTATGTTGATATGTGGAATCAAATCCAAATATGTGGCTGTGTACTTCATAACCACGTTGTTTATACAAGTTGTTTCACAAACTCTGGAAATAACTCCGAAAAATGTGATGGAAAGGCGGAGAAATAAAAATACGGGGATGTAAACTGATACCTACGTAAGGGGAGACATCTGACCAAGTACACGACAGTAGTGTTGCATAAACAGTGTTGGCACCACAACACAACTCTCTCTCTCTCTCTCTCTCTCTCTCTCTCTCTCTCTCTATATATATATATATATATATATATATATATATATATATATATATATAT
>JAGDQP010002704.1:30813-42251 GCA_022664845.1 Lepisma saccharinum | reverse complement strand
AGAGAGATAGATAGATAGATAGATAGATAGATAGATAGATAGATAGATAGATAGATACAGCTTAGAGATCTAGATATAGTTACGGAAAATCATTTATCATCATTGTTTCGTAATAATATGTGCTCGAGTTTTCCAACGTAGGCAAATATGGGGCAGGTATAGGAATACAAATGGCATCAGTTCGTCTTACAAATGACACCATTTTGCTGCAGAAAATAGGAACAGTATGAAGAGCAGGTTAGTTATTCAGGTTAGATTATTCGTTTCATTATAAATAATACACAGCAACTTTAACGCTATCACCATCTAAAATGGCCCTCGGACTTTCCGTACTTCCTGTTATTTTACAGTTCCATGATTTAAACTTAGTTATATTTCGAGTTTCAGAACTTCTGTAAATTTCATTATTATATTTCTCCTGTACATTTTATTTGTTATTGTCTGGCAAAAGTAAAATTTACCAAATATTTAATATACACAAAATTTAAAACCCTAAAAATTCTCATAAAATGAATTTAGAAGCCTGTAAATGCTGGTTTACGGGCACTAAAACCTTTTGATTAAAAAAAACAAACTGTTGTATTGTTAAGTGTTCTAAGTTTAAACAACTTAGATTTTCTTGAGCACCTAAATATCTTACAATTTCTTTGATTTTCCAATATTGCTGTACGTTTGCTGTAATTTACAAGTTTGTTGTTGGATACACTTTAAATAACCCCAGGATCGTTCAAATCAGCAAACGTTAGTTTAGACTGAGTTAGATTAACTTATATTAGTTCGTATAAGTAACCTTATTTAGGAATAATTCGAGATACAGTATTTCGTAAGTAGATCCAAAATAATGTACTGAGCATGTGAAGTAATGTACTGAGCATCCGAAATAATATTCCGAATATACCATTGCTAGTTCGGGGAGTATTAAGAATATCCGAATTGTAAACTTCACGAAAAGAAGGGGAAATTTCCATGAAATATGACTTCTCCCGAAACGTATTTTAATGTTCAAACACTTCCATTTACATCAATGTATTTTATTCTTGTAAAAAACACTATAACATAGTGATTAATTGCAATTTAAGAGTGCGTCTTTTTATTAGACACCGGGCCTTTCACTTCGAACCATAAATAGACCAGTCCTAAGTGTTTTCTCTTAAAGGTAATGTACATCGTGTATAATAAAAAAATGTTTAGCCTTACTTTTCTAGTTCGTGTTTGTTTGCTATATCTCACTCGACATGCTGTCCGTGATTTGTATAGCAACACATCAATAGTTACATCAAAGTAAGTGGATCATTATGACATAACATTATCGTGATTGCGGTTCGTGAACCTGTGACTCAATTCGTTCGGAAAAAAACCCGCCTGACATAAGAGAAAGTAATGCGGTGGCGATTGAATCTCTCTGAGGTGTTAGCTATCATCGTGTAGTACCGGTTACACATGCAAATTCATTTTTTTAACAAATGCACGTGCTCCCTTGGTACTATTTTAGCTTACGTCAGGCGTGATTTCCAAACGATATAATTCACAGGTTCGTAAATCGGAATCGTGGCAATGTTACCCTATAATGGCATGCTTATTTGCCTATCATCATTGATATTTTCCTACAAAAATCACGGACAGTATGTTGAGTGAGCAACGGCGAACGAAGGCGTTTTAGAAAACTCAAGGTTAGATTTTTAATATACTCGTTGAACATCAAATAAACTACATATGAGTGCTCCATTTACGGTTTCCAATAAAACACCCGACGTATACTAAAGAGACGCCACCCCCTTCTTTGTCTGTGCTCTTTAGTTGTGTATATCACTGGAATCTTTCGAGTACGTTCGAGTTATATATAATATACCAGGAGCTTTTCCATTATATTCACTTCGGTTCCTGAGGAACCGCCATCACCATCCATTTCCAGTGGTTCCATTCATTTTTAGACTCGAATCTTTGGAACTGGATGGTGATTTCGGTTCCTTCTTGGAAAACATTTTTATCGAAAGTAATCTGAACATAATGCGCTATCAAACCTATCTGAACAGAATTTAGTTTAACACCAATTAATGTAAAACATAATTAAAAAATAAACGTAAAATTAAATTGAATATAATATTTTAAACGATGTAACATAATAACAATACGTTGAGCTCCTAATGTAGATTAATTTGGTAGTCACCAAGGAAAGTTGAGGGCTAAAATATCACTGATTTTATTAATAGGATCGATTTTATCGCGGTTGACCTCGAGTTTAATTGAGTACTCGGTTAAACATGACTTTGCCTTAATTAGTGACTATTGGAACGTGGAGGTTCAATAACGTTAGGTGTGGTTATGTAAAGTGTAAACATATATAATCGTACCTAACATTACCTAAGCTCCACGTTCCCATGGTCACTAATAGAGGCACTCGGTTAAACTCGACTAATACCGCGTTTGCAGTTACTATGAAACATTTAATTTGAATGGTAATTATAAGGTCGTCATTTTCACATGACTTTGAAAAGAAACCCCTACTTGGTAAACCAGGTGTTCCTAAAAAAGTCCATCATTTCTTCCTAAATTTGGAATTTTCACTTGGGATTCAATCCCTTGCTGATATTGAGTAATAGTATCACTAATATTTGCTAACATCTTACAATATATAAGAATAAAATATTAAGTCACTCGAACACACACACTGACTTTTTCCGTTAACGCAAAATAATATATTTTTCTAATGAGAAGATTGTTTAGAATGCGATTATTGTTAGTTATGAATTTAAATATTTCTTATTGTTATATTTTTAATATTTATATTGTTATAAAGAAAGTAAATAAATTTATTCATGATGGAAACACAACAATGTAAATCATAAAATGTAGATACTAAAATGCAGTTTAAGGTACACATCGTTTACTGCTTCGATTCTTACGTGATTGAGCGATTCTACAAAGCCGAAATCGAAATAATGTTATTCGTTCAAATTAACTGGAGTGAGTATAATAGAAGTGTTCCACCTCCGGTTACGGTGAATGAAATATTGTCAATAGACTATTCATGATCTTAAAGAAAACCATTCATCAAATTTGATCAAGATATCTAAAATCTTGTAAAAGCCGTCAGACACTCAAATAGTATTCTATTACACCAGAATATTCAGTTCGAACAAACTCTACGTTACTGTAGGAATAATTTATAAACAATCCTTTAAACATTACAAGTAACACGCTTAATTGTATCTTTAATCA
The DNA here is from genome assembly GCA_022664845.1 of Lepisma saccharinum. Lineage (NCBI taxonomy): Eukaryota > Metazoa > Arthropoda > Insecta > Zygentoma > Lepismatidae > Lepisma > Lepisma saccharinum. Next base: position 39,032 of record JAGDQP010002704.1, on the reverse strand, counting down.
TTTTATATTGAATCTTTATCTTAAAACTAAATTTCACCTTCCATATTGTAAAATAATCCGTATTATCCTATCATGTAAAATATTCCATTAATTTATTGAATTCTTCTTTTTCTTTTTGTTTATATTGATTTATTCACAATCCAAGGATATAATATAATAGAAAGGATATGATGCAGCCATCGACCTCCATTAATACGATACTGGACTGACTGCAGTCATTGAAAATTTCATGAATATGTGAAGCTAGGGAACGGACAGGAAATTTAATCTCGTTTGTCCACTTCCAGTCTAAACCAATATGAACCAAATTTTCGATCCTAGCTCAGTGTTTTACGCTTGATATCGCTATGTGGCCCGTTTTTTTTTAAATTTATGTCTTAATTCTTGCAAAAAAAGGAAATATTATTTGCAGTATTTTCTATTGTATGCAGAGTACGATATACTCTTACATAAATAACTCAGGAATTAAGACTTAAATCAAAAAACGGACCACACAGCGATATCAAGCGTATAAAACTGAGTTAGAACTGAAGATTTGGTCCACGTTGGATTAGAATGGAAGTGGACGAGTTTAAATATTTGCTCTGGCGTCTATCTTTCAACACTAAGTACTCACTCCAGTATAGTTTACGTAGAGCTCGATGGATGCAGCTTTGGTTGCATTCAATGGAATGAGCCTCTGAGAGCTCAGCGAGCCTTCTGGGATTGGAAATCCTTCAGAAGACAAGAAGCTTGTAGAGTTCAGCGAACAATTGAATATTGTAAAGTATTCCGTACTTCTGTATTTTCGATGGCAATATTTCGTTTTTTCAGAAACATTCGCCCTTATTCCTCTGTGAGGATAAAACACGTGGAAACACTTCCAGTATGAATAGCGCACTCTCAAGCAGAGTAACACAGAGAAGCGCTTCTTCCGTAACTCTCAGCTTATTCTAGTGGTTAGTGCATCGGGAAGCAGATTCGGAGGTTCCAGAATCGAACCCTAGCTTGGCTACATTTACATTTCTTAAAACATTTTTTTTCTTTTGTGTATATACCGGTACGCATTTGGAAATTTAATAAATGTAGTGATTTAATATACCAAATAGATTCAACTAGAAGCTAGGTTCGCTCGGTGTGCAATTGGGGCACGGCCCGTCTGAAAGGAGCTGGGCTCCGTTAGCTGCGAGAGGGCGCAGCCCCGGTTAGCGGTGGGCATACGCAAAAGTGCTGTTAACTCAATAGTGCTGTACCGTACCGGAAGTGTTTCCATGTGAGCTCTTCTTAGGGGGAGCCAGGGCGAATGATTCTGAACAAATATTGCTTTTCGATGCATGTTTACAAATAAAGGTAATCATTCTCATTTAAAATGTTTATTTGCTTATTTTAAAGTCACCTCGGCGCTAATGGGCATCATTTATTAACTTCTATACGTCCAACAAAACAATTCTCGATATATTTAACAGACTTGTATTTTGTACTTTTTGGCGCCCAACTGCTTGCTTACAAGTGGACTTGAACATTTTGTGTTAAAAAAGATGGCGTCAGCACACAGTGGGACGAAAACTCTCAGTCACATTCAAAGGACAAATTCAGTGAGCGATCAGTGGTATAAATGTAGCCTTTTTCTACTGTAATATAGGTATAAAACCAAGGAACAAATGAATGTACTAGGCTACTCATGGAATCTATGGATCTAAATACGGTAGATGAATCTAATGCTACCGATTCGAAATTGTCGCCAGCACATGCGCGCATTGCAAAGGCTTTTTATATAGGAGTGGATGGAAAGAAACTCACAGATAGGATGTTTCGTTATTAAGTTTTTCCAAGCTTAAAGAGCACTAGACACTATAACGTTCAACGGTCGCTTAAACCTAAAACCATTATATACAAAGCGATACAATATATCCATACTTAAACATATTTGAGCAACACTGGGAATGATAACAACAGTTTATCACTCACCAAACTGATATGGACGACGACGGAGACTTCGGGTGACTGACAATGGAGTAAGCAGACCAACTCCGCCTGAGCCATAGTTGCCTAAATGTCTTAAAATAAATTCAAATTAAAGAAGACCAACTCTGTAGCAAGTGTTGCCTGGATGGAGAACAGCTCCCGCCGGTCTTAGTTGCTGAATGCCCTTGTTGAAGATCTTAGAGTAGTCGAACTCGTTTCTACAGCATGAGTCGGGACGTAAGTTGACTCGTAGAAGCTGGACTTAGAGCACTAAAATACAGAGCTTATTCTGGCAGGTACAAATTTACCAAAGCTGAGCTGATCGGAGCAGGTTCATTCTCGATCGTAACTCTAGTCGTCTATTTATAGGTGTTTGAAAGGGTAAATCCTGAACAATCACAGATGTTAATATTTCGACCAATCGTGGAGGTTCTTATTTTGATCAATCAAAGGCGAGGTGTTGAGCCAGTCAAGATAATGTATTTTTGTCATGTAGTTTTGCCCGTCGTTACCAAAGGTCCCTTCACTATATTGTAACCGCCATGCTATTAACAAATTTAAAAATTATTCTTTTGAGTATTTTTAAGGAACATTTTTGGGAAGCATAATTTTTGACAATTTCTCTGTACTTAGTATTAAGATAAAAACACGACCGCAATTTTGGATTGTAAATGTGTATGTGAAACATTGATTTGTTTTATCATCAGTCTGTTAATGGTTGACTCATTGTGGGAAACGCTATTAAAGTGCGTCTCACCACCACTCTTTTTGCGTTACTCACGAAGAGACAGAATCACCTTCGTCAACACATGGGTCACTCTTTTTTTTACGCAGCAATAGAGTAACACCATATTAAACCGTATGTCAGCAATCATTTAGGTTCATTTTATGTTATAGTTTCATCGTATATTTATATTTCGATGACCCATATGAACCTAAATTGTAAATGCTAATGTTCATTTTTCTTTCACATTATTCTTTATGTGAGAAGAAAAAAAGAACCCACTTACGACTCAACAACAGTCTCTTTCTTTCTCTCTTCCCACAGTAGTAGACATGTGGCGATGAATCGCTAGTTTCTACGCAAAATTTTGATGTCTTTGTGCTATTTAATTTGATAGAATATAAAATCTAATAATTGTAGCGTTAAGGTCGATTATGTTATTTTATCTTATGTTTATTTATGTCTTTATAACTCACATAAGCTCAGGATGTAAGAGCCAATATTCATACAATTATAAGTCAACTTTTGCAATAATCATCTACCTGATTTAGGCATGTAACGAATAACAGATCACGTGATCATATGTGAGTCAAGAAACTAACTATCTTTGTAAAGGTAGTCGATTTTGGAAGTTTGAAGAGTCTACCACGCGAATCAGTTGTTTCCTATATATGCGTTATTGTTTTCGTTAGCAAACCAAGGTTATTCTGATCACATAATCGACAGATTATAATTTCTATAAAACCTAAAAAGGTTTCCGAGAACAGTTAAGTGTTTTTCGGGAAAACGGCAAATGAACAGTAAAAGTGTCTGTCCGTTCGTTACCGCACATTAGCATAACATTTCTTTGGAAGTAAAAGCAAAAGGAACAACTCGCTTTACACAAACAGAAAGGAAAATTGTAATACATTTGTGTAACTGTTACTCGACGAACAGTCTGTCACTTTGTGGTGCTTCATCTTGTTAATTTCCTTAAAGTCAAAAATTAAAGTCATTTTTAAGTGACATAGTGACATGTTTGTAGTTGTGCTTTTCATCACAGCAAAAACGGTCTCGTTAACCTACACCGACCAGGTTTAACGATGTGTGAGTCATAAAAGATACTATTGAATAAACAGTCCTAATTACACCCGAGTCTACAAGTGCTTGCTCGAGGACATAATCTTCCTGTAACTTATTTGGACTGTAATATCTCCTTCTCAGTGCTTAAGTGTTTTCTTCATATCCCTCCCTCTTCACTTATCATCAACAGCGATTGAACTCTTGGATTGTCTTCAGATGAACTGTTAGTATTGGAAATTTTAAAACGAGCTCTTAGCGTTACAATTCTTGTGATGTCTAGCGAAATATTTTTATTTTTATTTATTTTTCTTCTGCCTTAATATATCATTAATCTCTTTTGTAAAATCTATTTAAATATATATTGTGTTCTTTCTATCTTCATTTAAATATATAGTATTTCAAAATACAAAATCTTTTTTTTTATTTGTGTTCAAAAACTGTAGACATACCATGTGTAATTTATTTCATGTATACTAAAACATATTTAGCAACGTGTCAAAGTGACCCTACACAAACGTCAAATTCATATTAACAATCGAAACCTAAACGCCAATATTATCACCTCAAATGCCAACGGTGATAGAAACTGCGTGTGTTTAAGGTACAATCAGGATATATATGTGTTTGTCTTAATTGATGATAGGAAACCCGGCGAGTTTAGTCAGTTTTGTACGTAGCAATAGTATATCTGGGTTCTACTGTAATTTCCGCAAATATTGGTTATGATATCGTATTACTATTTAACACCTGTTTGTTCTCATATTACAACTCAATTTCGTAAATGCCAAAACTTTCTGTTAGTCTTATTGGCATATCATTGTTACTTACGGCCTAATTATAAAAATGTGTTGAGCGATCGATATCGGCTATGCTCTAAAAGTTGAACAACCACCTAAAGAATGCAGTTTAAAAAAATGATTATTTTCTTTAAAAGTTACAATAATTTGGACAGAACATGTATACGACATGACACTTTGTCTGGAACATTTCGAAAAATATGCGCGCATTATTTCTCGAATGAGGTAAACCAAAATATAAACATGATCACAAAATTACCTACCGGCGAGCTGAAATTTCTTTAAAAAAAAATGAAGGTATTACACTTGAAATATTACCAAAACGAATAAGCCTAACTTTGAAAACCTGCTAGTTGAAAAACTGGAATTAACAAAGCAAACCTAATATACTTAAAATGAAGACTAGGATAAAAATGAACTGTAATGTAAAATATTTACTGAAATTTTCTTTTTGAGCGTTTTCTCAAATTTCTGAAGAAAAAAAGAGTCTATTGATCATCCATATTTCAGTATTGCGTCGAATTGAAGATTACTTTACAGAAAACTTATTTTGATTTTTTTTTAGCCATTTTGCATTTCGTCCTTTTTGTACATTTATTTATTATGTTTTATATTTCAACTCACAACAATTTAAATGAAGAATTAAAAATATATGAAACTCTAATGTCACTATCCCTGCAATTGCACTGTAATTATAAGTTCAGCGTTTGGAGGCAACATGATTTGTCTAACTATGTGAACATAATCACTAAAAAAACATACGCACGCAATGTGTAGTCATTAATCTTTGAATGCCAATAATGCCATTCTTATTTATGAAACCACTAGGGCATTGCTTGAATCATCGTTCAGTACACTTATCATCTGCGACAACTCTGTGGAAATCTTGCTGACGGTAGAGAAACAAAGCTCATCAGAATAGAAACAAACCATTTGGCGGCGTTCTGTTTACTGAACTGTCTATTCCTGTTTGTGGTCGGACACATTTAGTATTTCTACAGGTACACTATAATTTTGAGGAAATGCCTAGTCGTTATCGCGTGATAGTGTTCCGAGAATATTCCAAGTTTGACCACACACGCGCATATACAAAAAAAAAAAAAAAATTATACAAAAAAAAAAAAAAAAAAAAAAAAAACGGAGTTTTGCATGTAGTGAAATGTTCAATTATGTTACATTGTAAAGCATGTTAGCCTTTTATATATTCTGCGAAGTGAAAAAAGAAACGTTTAGTCAAAGATAGAAGAAGTTTGAAACACGTTTTTGACATTATGAAATCAGAAGTGTTTTTACTTGCAAATTTGCTGTGACGGAAAGAGAATCACACAAAGTTTCGGTGTTAAATTGTATATGGAACATGGAGCTGCCTTGAACTTGTTAATAATAAAAATGGGAAACCCTAAACCATAATCCACAACTAAGGATATAAGTTGTCAACGAAAGAAGAAAAACTGCTAACATTGATTTTTAGCGGTTAAACCAAGGTTATTACCTCTCAGCCATATATACCCCTCCTCCCACGATTAACCACTTTTTCAAGGTAGTAATGGGAAACATACTCAGGGAGTACAATATTTGAGGAATAACATATTTTTAGTGTATTCAGCACTATGCGTTTACTATGAGCTATTAAAAAAGCGAGAAAAACTATCATTAGTTAATTATAATTAAAATAAATGAATAAATAAATATAACTTGAATTCATTAAACTCTATTTGTGTAGCAGAGTAGAACCATCTGCTATAAAATCATGAATTCCCTGTGCACAACATTTCTCTTCACCCCTGTCCAATCGTTTGTGTGTATGCTCCACCCACATAGAGTGGAAACAAACACAATTTTTAGTACACAGTAAAAAACACACTTTCTTACACTTTTAGGGCACTTTTTGAAAACGAAAAGTGTTTCAAAAGTGTAATAACCGTGTAATAAAGTGCTGTGAAAGTGTTCGCTTGGTGTGGTCCATAAGAAATGTTAAACAATTACAACAGATTTAGAACACATTTTATTTTGTGACACATTTTGACCACTTCTCAGTACTAACGGAACGCTATATCAGACATACTTTATCTCATTTTTGTACATTTTTTTTACAATTTTGAACACTTTTTTTCCTCTTACTGTTTGTTGTCATTATTCAAGCCCATCTATTATACGCCAATAATAGCTAACATTAAATTCTTTGTAATTTGTCTGGGGCACTGCTTCCCCATGCCCTATGAGCTGCGCCTTCATAGGGGTGGTTTACTCCCTTTTTTGTAACCTACTCACTGTGTACACCTACATACCAAATTTCGTTTCTCTAGTTTCAGTGGTCTGGAAAATATTTCTGGGCGGCCATTTTGGATTAAAGATTGTGACTTTTTAATCGTTTTCTTATATTGCCGTGACGAACTCGTGATGGTACACCTTCACACCAAATTTCATTTCTCGAGCTCGAACGGTGTGAAAATGGTTTTGGGGCGGCCATTTTTGAATCAAAGATGGCAACGTTTTCAAAATGTTTTTAAATTCTCCTAAACTACTCTTCATAATGCTAAATTTCGTATCTCTAGCTCAAACGACACGGAAAATAGATTTTTGGGGTCCGCAATTTTGGATCCAAAGTGGCGTCTTTGGAGACATTTTGTAATATTTCCGCAACCTACTAGTGATGATGTATCGTCATGCTAAATTTCGTTTTTCTAGCTCCAGCCGTTTAGGCTGTGTATTCTACGAAAAATTCATTTCGGCGTCCACTTTCAATCCAAAATGGCAACTTTTTCAGCATTGTGTAATATTTTCTTAACCTTCACACCGAATTTCGTTTTCAGCCCCAGACGTTTACGCTGTGTATTCTCTGAACTTTCACATTTGGTGGCTATTTTTGATTCAAGATGGTGACTTTTTCAAAATACCGGAATTTTCCGTTTATCTATTTATCATCCTCCATCTTCATGCCAAATTTCATTTTCCTAGTTTATTCCGAACGCACTAAACAAAATGATGAGTGAGTGAGTGAATAAATCAATTAGCCTAAAATACGCAATTACGTGGGTCCATAACTCGAATGTGACTCAAGCATAGAGTTATAAAACTCCACTAGAGGCAGGGTTGGCGCCACCGTCTACGTGGGTTTTAATTCCCAGCGTAGCGCAAGTTGAACATTCAACTGTTTCTCTGTTTATTTGGCACGAAGGAAACAGCGAGCCGTGCGCTGCCTGGTATTATATCATTTGTATGTACCACGCACGATCTTCTTGTGAAGAAAAACAATTGAAAATTCGCATTCGAGTTCACCTTAGTTAAGTTCAACATGTAAGATACAAACAATTCCTAATTAAATTGATCAGTATAAGGTATAATTTAATATAAAAATCACATATAAAACTTTCTTGATAAATATTATTTTTGTTCTCAGAAAATATCTTTTAATTTTAGTAATGGTCTTTAGACATCTAAGGCTCAATGGAGGGGAGGGGAAAGGATTCGGGAAGATTTCAGCCAGGGCCTATGTTCAAGATGCCATCCCGTTTTTATTTGTTAAATATAATGTTGATACTTAGAGGAATAACTTATTTAAAAAACATTAGAGATATATTTTAAAATATTATACAGCATTAGGGATTCAACGCAAATGACATGAACATTACACGCACAAAATACTAATACTGTAATTTATACAGCCAACGGTTTACCTGCGTAAATTTACA
>JAGDQP010002704.1:0-30713 GCA_022664845.1 Lepisma saccharinum | reverse complement strand
GGGCACCGGTCGTCGGATATACACTAATTTAACTTGATATTTAAGTTCTACAATCTATCGAAAGTGACATTATATAGATTAAAAAAAAAACAGAAAAAAACTGGCTTCCCTGGTTAGTTTAGAAGATGCCGGAAAAGTTATTTGCGAATGAAGAAGACTGTCTTTAAATTTAGGGCAAAAGCGTTTGTCTTAAAACTAAAAACGACCTTGTTTGTTCTAGCTTTTTAAATGTTCTGTTTTGACTTTATATCGTAAACAATGCGAATAGTTATATCTATTAAGTATATTACTGTGTCTGACTTCAGGAATATAAGGTATATAGAATTCACGAGTTTTCCTTTTACCGACCAGGGTGACCTGGTTTCTTAACCTAAGACCTAACCTAAGAAGCGTTTCTTATCTATTTTTGTTGCGATGTTAATTTTTTTCGATTCTTCTTAATAGTGCAATCCTGGTTCGATTCCCAGCGGGGACACAAGTGGTTCGGAATCCACATTAAACTGTAGGTCCCGTCCTTAGGACGTCATCTTCATGCGATGGAAGGCAATTTCAAATCACCATCGGTTCACCTAGCTCTGGAATCTTCAGGTCAAGAGCTACCTCGGGCAGGGCACTCATCATCATCATCGTTGTTTCTAACAATTTAACAAATCTTTTCAACAGCAGACTTCTTACCGAGTAGTGGCTCAGTGGTAGAGCGTTGTTATAGCATTCGGGACGTCATGAGTTCTGTTCCAGCGGCCGACCATCCTGACTGGCAAGGGAAGTAACAATGAGCTTATATCGAAACCAACCGTAAAATTTCACGCAGAGGAAGCAAGTCCCACAGAAAGACCATACACAAAAAATCAGCTGCTCTTTTGAACTGGAAATACCCGAATGGCATGTTGAAGTGTCGCTCACCACCGCCGGCAAGTGCACAATAATAAGTGCATTACCACCCCCTTGCAAACTGCGTGTTAATGAGAAAAAGTGAATAACAACAACGTGGGTACATACTAGGCCTAGGGGAAAGTCATATGGTAGGGTTCACCTTGATGGCGGTCATCTTGAATCAGACACAAATTTTGTAACTAGAAAGCATAGCGTGCGATAACTCTTTTTAATAGCAAATGTTCTCACTAATCCAGTGGTATGCCTATTTTTGCTCTATCGTTAACCAGTACGAAGTTAGGGCTGTTGTGATTGTGTACCAAACGTCAATACTCTTTTAAATGGGTAACATTCTAATTTACATCGCTTGTGTTAACAGTCCAATTAGCACTTTGCTGAAGGTTGGGCGTGACTTGGAACGGAAAAAGGCTAACAATAAACGGTAATAGAGAACATATTGAACAATCCCTTGAAGCGTTCGTTATCGTTGTTTTCTTACCTCTTTTGTTTAGTGCACATTAAACACAGGTCTAACTTCGTACTGCTTAACGATAGAGCAAAAATAGGCATACCATTGGATTGTTGAGAACATTTGCTATTAAAATGAGGTGTCGCACGCAGTGCTTTCTAGTTACAAAATTTGTGTCTGATTTAAGATGGCGGAATTTAATATGGTCGCCATCACGTTCCCCCTGATCATGGACTTTTTTCTCGACTTCATGTACAGTATATTCAGCATGTTGTTATTGACTTATTATCATTAACACGCAGTTTAGAAGGTATCGTATTGTAAGAGACTTGTGCACAACATAAACATAAACAATTAATATATCTGTAACATTTTATCACCTGTGCATATCTTAAAACTAACATTACCATCGTTTTTCTGATTAAATTCTAGTCTAAAATCATGTATCACATTACTATTTTAAAAAAACTTGACCTGAATTCAAGATGGTTGTCGTCAAGGTCCACCCTACCATACGACTTCCCCCTAGGTCTAGTATGTATCCACGTTGTTGTTATTCACTTTTTCTCATTAACACGCAGTTTGCAAGGGGTGGTAATGCACTTATTATTGTGCACTTGCCGACAGTGGTGAGCGACACTTCAACATGCTATTTCGGGTATTTCCAGTTCAAAAGAGCAGCTGATTTTTTGTGTATGGTCTTTCTGTGGGACTTGCTTCCTCTGCGTGAAATTTTACGGTAGGTTTCGATATGAGCTCATTGTTACTTCCCTTGTGAGGTTTTTTCAGATTTTTTGCTCAGGCACACCAGGCAAATGCAGGGATGGCACCTTCAACATAGGCCCTGGCCGACATCTTCCCGAATCATTTTCCCTCCCCTATCCAGACCTGAGCCTTAGGTGCCTAAAGCCATCAATAAAATTCAACAGCACATTATGGGCTTAGAACTATTTAAATTTTAAATATACAGATATATTTTTTCTACACGAATATAACCACTTTATTAAGAATAGGCCTAAATGAAAACGATCCATTATTTCTGAATTTAAGAATACTTATTTTTATGTATATTTCTCTTTATAACTATGGATCTAACACGATAAAATACCTTCGCATCAAACAATTCTAATCAAAGATTTGTGTTTTCTTCTATATTTCTAGCAGATATAAACTACACGAAAGAACGTCTTACATAATGAAACATTTTTCACGCAATAATATTAAATGATCATTTATTTGTGAAACGATACATTACTTCCTTTCTTATATTTCTTAGTACAACCGTAAGCTGCACAGGAGATTGGCATTTTCTTCTCAAATACAAACGAATCAACTAAAATAAAGCCAAAGTTTTTTTTTTTAATTTGGGGCTCGCCTTACCGCCCCTGCCTCTTTGCATCCATTGCACAGGTTGAGTTGTGCACTTCCAAGGATGTGCATTACGCACATATTTGTACTTTTCAGCCTGCGAATGCCAAAGAGCGAAGCACAGCAGCCATATGATAGCAACTCATAATACGTGTTGTTGCCAAACAAACATTCTCTCGCTCACCTTTCAAGTGGTGCCGCATCAGAAGCGCCAAGCCTGACTCTAGTGGAGAGGTTTTATAACTCTATGGATTCAAGTTACGAATATTAAATGTTGCACACCTGCACACATTTGCCATATCTCCTTAACTTCGAAAGCTCATATTTCAAGTTTAACATATTTTATCTTACGGGGCTTCGAAATTGACGATTTTACCTTATACTCTTGTTACCGTATAATATGCTTCTGGCAGTGCAGAACTTGGCTCCATACACTGCCGCGCATGTTGATAGATATTGATGGTTTGTAATTACTTTGTTGTGTAGTTACATGCTCATTCGAATTCGTGTATGGCTACTTGAATTGTTGTACTCTTTTATTGCCATTTTCTTTTGTTCACTGTTTCAATTGATTGTTAGGTTTTGACAAGAAGTTTCTGATAAGATATTTTGTGATTCCTGTATCGCTTCGCAAAAATAATCACGCACGATGCATTTTTATTGTTAAACAATCCTCCTTTTATTTTGCCTGTTAAAAACGAAAGGTAAAAACAACGTTTCTTTCCATGTAATATTGAATGGTGAAATACTAAAATGTGGCGAAAAGAGAATACAATATATCTGGTGTAGTAAAAAGTAATCCATTATTTTTGCATGACATTGAAGGCTTGACTTTCCATAGTTAGAATGATCCGATTTAGGTCACATATGCGCCGTTTTGTTCGATAACGTGTTGCCATTTGGAAGGTAATATCATGATGCCTCTCTCATATAAGCCCTTGTCCATATTGGCAAAAAATTGAGACAGTCGATGTTCACAAGCCTCTCTTGACACGAATTTTGCACCAACAAACGTGTTCGCCATGGACAGGAACAGATGGTAATCACTCGGTGCCAGGTCCGGACTATAAGGTGGATGCATAAGAACCTCCCAACCGAGCTCCCGGAGCTCCTGGCGAGTCACTATCGATGTGTGTGGCCTGGCGTTGTCCTGGTGGAACACAATGCCTCTCCTATTGGCCAAAGCTGGGCGCTTCTGGGCGATTGCTGCCTTCAGACGGTCCAATTGTTGACAGTATAGTTCCGAGTTAAGGGTTTGGCTGTAGGGGAGCAGCTCATAGTAGATAATTCCCTGCCAATCCCACCAAACACACAGCAAAACCTTCCTGGCCGTCAATCCTGGCTTGGGCACCGTTTGCGCCGGCGCACCGCGCTTCGACCACGACCGTTTTCACGTGACGTTGTCGTAAGTGATCCACTTTTCATCACCAGTCACCAACCGCTTCAGAAATGGGTCGCTTTTGTTGCGATTCAGCAGCGATTCGCAGATGGAAATTCGGTCCATGATTTTTTTTTTGCGTTAACTCGTGTGGCACCCATACATCAAGTTTCTTTTTGTATCCAGCCTTATGCAAATGGTTCCACACGGTTTTCTGTGCAATGTTTAGCTCTTGGGCAATCGAAACAGTGCTTACATGACGGTCGGACGCGACAATGTCCATGATTTTATCGACATGTTCGACACGTGGCCTTTCAGTGCGTGGGACATCTTTGACGTCAAAATTACCGGAACGGAATCGACGAAACCAAAATTGCGCGTGATTGGCTGTTACAGGATCAGGACCATAAACACTATTCACATTCGCAGCGGCCTGGCTTGCGTTTTCGCCTTTATCGAAGAAAAACTGTAAAATATAGCGTATTTTCTCTTTGCTAATGTCCATTTTGACGCGCGCTCACACAACACTGAGTCAACTCATCATAACTATCTGAACAGTGTTTGTAGTACGCAATCTCATCGTCTGAACGCCATCTCGTTGAACCCGATCGGACTTATACAACGCGAGATACAGATCACTGAAGCCATCTGTTGGCAAAATAATGGATTACTTTTTACTACACCAGATATATTTATTTTGGAACTCAAATGGATTATTGATTTTTAGTGCTCCACTTTCTTAACCTGTTTGAGTTAGATAAACTTGTATACACAGGTGGCTGCAAGTTGAAAAGTCTACTGTTTTAAAAGTTATAAAATTTTTGCACTTTCTACTGTTAATTTTCAAAATACCCAAATTTATTCTGCTATTATCAGATAACAGCTCACCCTATAATGTATAACTATTGGTAAGATCTTTAATTATTCACATATGGTGATTCACTGTTTGCAGAAGAACTACAAACCACAATGGAAGAGCTGTGTAACGAAAGTTCGAAAATAAGGCTTATAATGAATTTAAGTAAAACAAAGATAAGGTACAATCAATATGCTAAAAAGAAGGAAATAAAGATTAGCGTAGAGACAATAGCATAGCTGATGGTATATTTGTGATGGTGGCGATAACCAAATAAGAAGAGGTCATTTTTTCTGCATTAAAGAATTCTAGCTTGAAATATACTATTTTGTTTAACCCACGGTCAGATTCACTGATCTGGACGGATCTTGAAAATATCCATACGCGCAAGGTGGTCACACCAATAGTCTGGAGTCCCTTCTTTTGAGTCGTTCCAGCACCATCCGACTGGAAACCTCATTGCATGCATAAAACATTAAGTTAATAGTTAGACAGTAGAACTCAAAGATCAATTTTGCAAATAGTTAATTTATTACAGTAATATCTGCACATAAAGTAAGTCTTATAAACAAGATGGCTACACTGAGTACTAATGGCAAATTGATGATACATACTTATTGTACATAATTGGAAAAAATATTATCACCACTATTGACAACACAAATGAAATTGTCCTTACAGAGCTGGTATACGTACTGGATATAAAGACACAATAATGTGCCGAGCAATTTTTTTTTATTTTGGCTGTGATCTAATAAAATATACTCCATCAGTCGTTGAAATTTCAAACGAGACGATGACGCGTTTAAGCACTGATGGAACGATGATTATAGATCCAGAGATGTTCGATGCTCTTCCTATGATGACGGTCAAAGGTTGAGCCATGACGAGTCGTCACAAACGATGATGAATGTAGTTGATACAAGTTAAGTTTTGTTCTCCCAGAAACTCAAACGAAGGAAACTATTCACATAACACAACACTTGAATACGATTGCGCATCTCGGTCTTTGGACCCCGTATTTGTACTTGAATACCATCGTTAACATAGAACACTAAGAACTAGGTTTCAACCACTGCGTCCAAAAGGAAAAGGAAATACCGTTATCTGTCTTCTCACATATATCACAGCTTCATGAATAGCAGTACTAATACGAATGGAGAACTATTTTAAATCTTGACGCCACATCCGGTTGGTTACCATAGCAACGGTGAAGGCCAAGTCTAAACAAATAGTAAGTTTTATAGCAGAAAGGAAGAAAATCAGTTGTGGAAGGAATGGCTGTTAATATTTTTCGGACTGGTGATTATTTGTTGATGAGCGGAAACTGATTGAAAGAGTCCAAACATATATGTTTGCCTACAAATGACCGAGATTTGACACACATACGAGAAAAAGTGCAAGAAAGGACAAATGCACAGCAAATATAATAAATTCAGGTGAGTAACTAATTTTTATTCCCGTAATTAATGCTTTTATGAAATATACACAAAGATACTATTAACTTCCGAAATCTTGATTTATGGTATACCTTGTATTCTTTACCTACAATATCAATTTGCGCAGCTGAGCAAGGGTTTCGTTTTAGCACCCGTATTTATCTTTTTGAGTGTGTGTCCTTAACTATAACCGATTTAGCAACTTTAGTTTAAGCTTCTTAGATATAAGTATCACTTTTTTAAAATCAAGAACTCAGCAATCAACGATGAATAACTATCCTCATAATTATATCAAGGTATCCAAAATTGTGTTCAACGGCATTTCGAGAAATTTGTTTACTTACGCAGTTGGCTCCTTCCACTTCCTTTCCTAGCTTGTCCTTTGGAAACAAAGAAAAAGAACAAGTGCCTCTTTCATAGAAATTATGACAATAAGGCAAAAACCACAAAACCATAACCAGTTGCTGAATATCGAACACTACAAAACCTACTGCTAAACACCTGTTTGTTGAGACTGTAACATGGTGGGATACCATGGAGACCTGTCGGATTTGAGGTAAGACTTTAGTCCTCCAGAAATATGAAAGTTTTGCAGGATTAATTGCTGTCCTACACTTGCTGAAATATCCATTGGCTGCTGTGATTGTATAATTTTTAACGCTAATTATGCAACAGAAACAGTACGAAGTCAACGTACAGGTGAACCGTCTAGCAATGTCCTGCCCTGTCGTCAGTCGCAGCGATGGTGGTGGGAACACCTACGCAATCGATGTATTTAGACATGGTATCGCAAAAGAGAAAAAGAAGCATAAATGTACATGGCTATTGGTCTTTAGCGAATGAGAGAATATCAGGTGAGTCGAGAAGAAAGATCTAGATTATTCTCTGGACTGGGTTTCCAGTTCAATTCAGTTGATCATGATCCAAAAGAAAATTATTCATAGACTACCAATATAGGATGCTCATGTATTCAAGGTCTAACTGCACCAAGTAAAGAAGGAAATTTCATCGTTTCACATGTTTACCTAGGCCAGCTCAGCAGTAGCGGAATAATCAGGATCTGGTTACTTTTGTCCAGATTCTAAGTATATTTCAAGCTTTTAATCATGTTTTGATTCAAAATTTGTCAACATTTTCGATAATTTGTGGCCTTATCTGCATACTACAGCTTTGCTGTACACAGTATACCATAAATCCCTGTAGAAATAGGGAAAATAAGTAGTATATTCTATTAATATCATAAATTTCTTTAATTATAATCAAATCCGTATATATTACTGTAAAAGTTGAATAATTACATTTGTCCAACCTCTATATACATAGTATAACATGTAAGTGTAGATATAAAACAGCTTTTACGTCTCTATAAGCAAAAGTTACAGCTGACTGCTATCCACACCCAGCATCGAAGTCCGAATAGCTTGCGCAGAGAACCCTCCCTATACACAGACTGCATAATTTATTTTTATGTTAATATGTGTATAAAGATACACTACATATACAATAAGGAATACTAAACTTTAATTCTTTTTCTTCTTGTTTCTAGTTCTTTTAAGAAGATAAGTCAAAAGAAAAACAACACGAAACAGATTGAATCAAGTTATTCTTGTCCTTTTAAAAATTGTTTTATTTATTTTCCCCGCCCCTTTTTTTGTTAATAGCTTCCGTTACACACTGGTAGAAGGGAACACAGTAGAATGGGCGATCCTTTCTACTCCGCCATAGGAAAAATAACATAGTGTTCAAGAAAGCGTGACCCCCTCATTAGCGAGACGAATTATCGTGTCGAATGATTGAAAATTAAAAACGGTAATTGTAGGAAAGGGTGTTTATCCATGTATGAAAGCAGATCAGGCAGTGTCACCACCCAATATGATAAACGATGTTAACTCTTTGAATTAAAATAATGAGATGATAGCAATGAAATATATCTTTGTTGTGTATGATTCTAATGTAATTAATGTTTGATAGCATGTAAATTTGTTATACATATAATTTCCTTTTTGTTGGTCTGTGAGTTTGTTTATCTTATCGAGTTCTTTTGATTTGTTCTGGACGCTTTGCATACAAGACGAATATAATAACGAAGTAACTCAGATGAGTCCATTTCGAAAATGTAGTGTTATATATTATTTTTGTAAAGAATAATATGAAGGACTCTATGAAAGTCATTCTAACCGTAGAGTCTGTGAGACTAGATGGGGAAATGTTGGGAACCATGGAGGTTGTATAGAATAGATTGTTTTCCCTCAGTACTAGAAGGCTACAGGACCTTTTGTTTACAAAAGAAAGTTTTCACGCAGCCCAAACAGACTATGAGAGTACATAAAATGTTTAATTATTCTCATATTGACTTAGAGTCTTGGACTCCATGCTTGCAAATGAACTCCGGACTTTTGGCATTTTGTTGTCCTGCTGTATGCAAGATTTAAGTGTTTGCACGATTAATGTCTACAAAGAAAGAAACCCAAATCCTTGGAAATGTGAATCTCTTGCAGTTAAACAGTATCATCATGGTATTAAGATGGCACCTAAAATCTATCATTGATGGCAACCACGCAGCTTCCGAGACAAAGTTATAATAATAATAATAATAATAAGAAGAAGAAGAAGGAGAAGAAGAAGAAAAATAAAAGAGGAAGATGAAGAAGAATGTATTACGTTCTTTCGGATTTTGAGAGTATAGTTTCTTTGTATTGACTGCGGAAAATGTTCACTTTTTTTTCGAGACTGATGAAAAATGTATTTAATTTTCCTATCACCATCTGTCACATTAAGCGTAGAGAACTGTTTATGGATAAGAAAAAACCTATTTTCTACAAGAGAAATGCTTTTAAGATGAATGTCTATATACGGAGAAATGAACGTTATATTTGAATCCAGTTTGTATTCTTTGGAATTGAACTACTACAGATTGCGTCGACAATTCTAATGTAATTATAAAGTTTCTTTGATATGTCAAAGAGCTGAAAGACGAATGATGTGGCACTTTCTTCGTGGTAAACCTTAGACATGCTGAACGATTGTTAGGAATTTGTTTGTTTTTCAGCTTTGTCCGTTGCTTGGAACTTGAAAAGTAAAGCAATTTGATACAAATTACAATGACGATGCCGACAAATATGGTTCAAACATTGGATATTAACATTTACGGAACAGCAGAATATTGATTTATGGAGAGATGATATTGTAGCGCAGTGTCTTAAAGACGCCTCCGGTGTTCCTGCCTGAACCGTTTGTAGCTGTACGACCCTTGACTCGTATTACAAGAGGATGCTGAAAGAAATTCAGTAAGAGTATTCAGATGATTTTTGTTACTGGTCAACACCAATATACAGAATATTATGTTTCTAGTTAGAAAGTGACGTCACAGTTTTTAATGACCAGCATTAAGACTGAGAAATGAACTCAACATGTTTGAAAAATTCGGATTCACATATATTAATTGAATATCGAGATCAAGTGTGTAAGAAAAGGATGACAGTGTTGCAATCTAAGATTAATTTATTAAATAAGTTATTGTTTTGAGTTTTATATAATATTTGTTATGTATAAAATAACACACATAGTCAGTGTTGTAACCTACGGGTTTGCAGTGTATCCAACTACCATTAATGCATTAAAAATTGATTATTAGTATTTATTGGTCATAACACAACGTTATGACTTGCAGAGTTGCATATTGGACTTTATGTAGTAAATATTTCATTTTTTGAGTTCAGGTACATATAGGAACGTAATTACGGCATGTCAAATGAAGATACTGAATAACTAAAAGTACTGTCAACCTGAGAATTTGTAATAAATTAGTTGTTGAATCCACTTTAAAGTATTTTAGACTCGTTTCTTCAAAGAATAAATTAATATACACTGCAATGTAACGACTCGAAATTCAACTTGCATTTTGATTGGTCGAGAACTTGAATAAAGACGATCAACGACTGGACTTGAACCTAGTTGCTTTTGAAACCTCCAGCGATGGTTATGTGCATATGTTCCACTTTGGAAGTTAGTCCTGCTTGTATTTTCAACAGTATAAGGAAATGGAGCCCCAGTTTTCCTCGGTCATGTTTACACTGCATTTATTTTATTGATACAGAAACTATAGAAGATGACTATAATAACCTGAACCACGAATTGTTGAAAGAAAAAGTTATAGAAATGTTAGTTGACTTAGCACTTATATTGAAATTTACGAAACATTTATACAAACGCATCCAGATAAAGACATTACAATAGAAAAGTTTTTGAACGCATATATAAATATAATAGCATCAAAGGACAACTACTTGGAGAAACTGTGCATACTTTTGTGGGTGAAGAACAACTGGAATGGTGGATGTTTTATTTGCAGTCGTTAAGAATAAAACAAACGCAGGTTTGAATAAGAAACTGTAGTATGCATATTCAACATATACAAAGTTTTGCGAGTAGTACAAAAATATTGAACAATAATTGTTTCTGCTGACTCTCAAGCATTTAAAACATTTATATTTGTAATTACAGTTAAGTGATTCAAACTATGGAACTGTGCTGTAATAAAAAAGTTTAGTGATACAAAATATTGGAATCTATCTCATAAGATACAAACAGATAACAGTGTTGGTTTGTGCTGACACTCAAGTGACAGTTTAAACATTTATATTTGTGAATTACTTTTTGTACAATGAACAACTGAACTCATACAAAATATCGTGACAAGTGATATAAACTATCTTAATTTTTTGCTCAAACATTTAGGATTCAAAGTGCAGACAACTGATAGAAACTATTGAACACGAATGGTTTTCCCAGATCACTGGCAACGAAATAATGATTGTCATTTTTAGTTTTGATTGACAGCGTTCTAATGTAATGAAAGAAATGCGAATTCATATAAAGAACTTTTGATTTACTTTTTTTCTGATACAATTTAAAAAAGTCATGTTGTATAAAATATTGTTGCGGTTTACCTTGCAGACATACAACGCACTTTTTGTGTAACTACTTCCAATCTTTGCAATAAATGAAGTTTTTCGAATGAACTTTGTATTTTTTCTTAGAAATACGAAAACACTGATTGAACATTAAAACATTGTTTGACAGACTTTAATTACATGTAAGTTGTACTCTAAGCCTTCTGAGGTATAGAAAATAAACGATTTAGAACAGATTTCAAGTTTCCTTTAACGAAAGCAATAAGATAACTTCCCGTATTCTACAGTACTGGAAGGATTTAATTTTCGACGCTTTGTCTGTTGCACAACAGCATGTCGTTTAGTTTGAGGTTTGCATACGATACGAAAATCAGCTTTTCGCAAAATATGATTTGGAGTATAAATTACTTCACTGTCACATTTTCCTGTAACTAAATTATACATTCGGTCAAAGTTTATTTCACGTGCTCGTTGAGAGAGAGTAATTCCGCGAATTTTAATTACCTCGTTAATTTTACCTGTAGTTGTCCCCACCTCACGATACACATAGTGTTTTGGCCCAAGAGATATGAATATTCGCATTTCCCAGCGTTGTTTGATTTCATTTTTAACTGTCTTAAATAATCACCAATAGGAAGGAAAGGAGTTTCATCTCGACGCCTATCAGTATCACAGTATAGGAGTTTCCAAATACCAATTGCATCTAATGTTTCGTATAATTTAAGTCTGACCCAAGAAGAAATGAAAGCAGCAACTGCTACATTTGTGAATTTGTTTGGTGTGTTCTGGTTTTCCAAATCGCGATATGAAACAACCAGCTTATCAGCCACAAGAGCAACATTTTGCATTTCCAAGTGAGATGAATAGACAATCTCATTAAATTCCAAAGTATTGTTGACAACTTTTGTCTTTTCACTTGTTTCTCCCACTCACATTCCCAAATGGAAACAACTTTTACATTGCAACTGTTTTTCAAAAATTCTTCCCTTGCTAACGTTGCATCATATCGACTGTTTAAGCTGCGCCCTTCTTTATCTAGTACTTGGTCTCTACATAAGGTTATACAACTGAGGCCATGATAGTAACAACCGTAGAATTCATAAGCTGTACGAGTATTTTTATCATACCCATCCACTCTGAAATTTCTGAATTGAGCCTCTTTACCATTTTCACATGTTTGTAACTTAATGTTTTGTTTGAACTCCATATACCGTAGCCACTGCTTAGCTACTTTACTTTGATGCGTGCCATGTTGGAAACCTAAGGGAGGGATAATTGGAATTGTATTTTCTGTTAAATGGCATGACCGAAAAAATTCCATCGCGCATGCAGCAATTGTGGGAGTATGCAAAAAAATTGAAACCCTTTTGTCTTAATTTCAATGATATTAGAAAATCGAATGCGGTTTAGAGTTAAAATACGTACATCGTTTTTACAATAGGCTTACAGTTCATGTTGGAAATTAAATGTCTTTTTACTCTTGACACATTCTGCATGCCACTTAGTAATTGCTTCTGCCTCTTTTGGTCATTTGCTTTCAATATCGTACAATTCAAGTTTTATAAACAAACCTACATAGTTTGGGTATTGTGGTAAGTTAAATAAATGTGGAAAATCACCTTTCTTAACAGATTCATCTAAACCAAGAGTTGCAGGCAAATCAGCAAATCGAACACCCATGAACAAGTATGTATGTCTGAATATAATATTATTTACTGTTAGTTGCATAAGTTTATTTCCACGGCTGATAATACTAGGTACTAATTTTTGACGTTGTAACCACTCGCGAGCAACAAACAAATTGTCAAAGCCATGAGCATTATGTGCAAGTGCAACAACTTGAGTAAACTTGGGACCTTGTTCGAGTACCTGATTAATGAATGGTACCATAGTATAAAATACAAAATCCCTATTTCCATTGGAATCGCCACAAACATTACACTTGTAACTTTTGTCATTGAGATCTTTGCACTGATACCAACGATGAGTGACACAAATAAAGTTAGGATCATATTCTTGTTCTCCTTTTTCATTTTTACCGAGACGCATCGTTTCCAGATCAAACACAATATAAAGGAAATCTTCAACCCGTTTCGGATTACTTGGTTTTACAAAACACATATGTGTTTCATCTACATATTCTGCATACAGCTTGCAAAAATGTTCGCCATAAATATGTTTGGACTTTCAGTTACGCCTAGAAATCAGAAGACAATCAGAAACTTCGTCAACAGGAATAATATCCTTCTGCAGATAGTCGGTAAACGGAAGATACTTGTCATTACCACGCCGACCCTGACCTCGACTAGGATCGATAATGTCGACTTTAATGGTTACATCGTCACCCAGCAAAAACGATTCATTAGAGTTTAGAACATTTTCGATTTTCCGTAAAATAGCTTCCACTGTAATATGGACACGTAATTTAAACGGAACATATAGTGGCTTACCTACTTCACATTTCGAACTATGAAAGGTAAAACCGATCTTGGAGGAGTGATCAACGTCTCGAAGTAAATATTCCATGAGAAACTCAAAGAATTTGGTCACATACTCTTCGAGATCCCTAATTGAAGTTACTAATGACTTGATAGTAATTTCACGTCCACGTAAAGGAAAACTTTGATATGTTATCGGTTGTTCACTTACAATTTCAAAGTCACTCGTTTTACCAGCACCATACATTATATCCATATGCTGTTCATTTTTCCATTGTTTCGCATCAATCTCCATAGAAACATCATCACTTTCCAACTCAACATCCAGTTCACCAACACTATTGTCGTCCATTTACACGTCATTGTCTTCCAGTTAAAAAATCTCCACAGCATTGTCAGGAATAACGTCACTAACTTCATTTTCGAAAAGTTTACAATAATAACTCCAAACCAGTTCTTTACTTTCCACACTTCTGAAAAATCCATAATTACCAAGATCAATAATATCTTGGGTAGTTACGCAGTTTTGTAACACAACTTCTTCATCGTTCCAATTGTAATATAAGAGAAAATGAAGTAACAGTTCAGGATCACTTTGTTTAGGTTGAAATCCCAACATTTTGTAGTAACATAACTGACCCCAACATTCAAGTACCATTGCAGAATCCTCATAACTACAAACTTCTGGAGCAGCAAGCGTGGTATCAATAGGATTGTACATTTTTGATGAAGCGAGAAAATGTGTTCTTCTAATTACAACAAACAGTAAGACTTCGTTACACAATTTTCAACACAGGATAAAGACAACGTAACAGTCAACCAAAGTTCTCAGAGACCTGAAGATAAGATTCCACAGATAAATCTTTACACGTCGAAAGCTATACAAGAATAGTGACATGATTGTAATACTTGTCAAATATATCATGAAAACGCGGACGCGAACGAAAACTATCAAACATAGGTATCTAGAGGGGAGGTGTGAAGCAAGAGGGGAAATGTAACATGCGCAGAACAGATGAGCAATGGTTTCTTGTACTAAAATTACTTAATGAAATGCATTTTCGTTTTCTTTCCTAGCATCCTAGCATCAGTTACGGGATTCTTAGTTTGACTTCTTACGGTAAGTGTGTTCGATACTTGCCGGTAACAAAAAGAAACAATCTCCCGTTAAATTCATCATTATTTCCCAAGTAACGTCTTCATACTATGAAAATGAAATCTCACAACTTAATTTTTCAAATTACAAGATGTAAAAACAGAAGTGAAACGTGTATGTCCTTCATAAGTAAAATCATTTTGATATGTACGAAACAAACAACTTGGAAAGACAAACAAACGGTTTCACACTTTCTGATAAAAGAATTCTTGTCGTTCAAAGAAAATTACAAACAACTAAAGATAAATACTTTACATGTACATAAACTTAAAAATCACAAAACGTGTTTCATACTTTAAAAAAGTAAAGAAAGACGAGATCAGAAAAAAATTGAAGACATGCAAAACAAAATTAACTACAAGGAAAAAACGAGTTTCATACATTTATAAAAACAAAAACACAAACGCTGACATCATAAGGAAACAATTTCATGACATAAAAAAGAAAATTACAAGTACGAAAAAACTAAAGACAAATACTCGACATATACAAAGAATAAAAATCCGAAAACACATTTCATACTTTTGTAAAGTTTTTTAAAGAAAAGAAGAAAGTTGACAACACAAAATGAAAATTCTGAAGATATGCAAAAGAAAATTAACTACAAAGAGGTAAAGTAGTATTCTAAGAAAACAAACTTAACATAAAAAAGAAACACGTGACATAATAAATACAATCGCGAAATAATATCAAACTGTTACAACAACAACAGCTTCTGCATTCAACAAGAAAAACACACTTTTCATGGTAGGTTTAGTTTAAGCAACATTCATCTGGAACGAAAGTTAATAAAATTTACCTATGCAACACTGATACAGTAGTAAAAGGACAGTATTTTCTCAACTTATATGTTTCACAATTCGTTTTTATAACAAGTGATAATGTTTCCAACTCACCAGTACCGTTACAAGAAGGCTGTGAGAGGAGCTGATTTCAAATCTTTTATTCGAAACGTAAGTGATGCCGCTAATAAGTGGTGGTTTCATTGTTACTGTTTTTTGTCAAACAAAGTATTTCATTGTAAGTTTTGGATTGCTTTGTAGATGCAACGACGAATATTAGGTCTATTACAAAATGGGCGCCTGAAATGATGCTGATGATAATGAAATGGACTTAAATGCCACTGTTACTTGTATTCGATGAATGATAGCGACAGTGAGGATGGCCAGTCTGCTGGACTTTCTGACAGCTGCCAGAAATAAACACCATTTGTGCTTCTCTAAGAAAATCTGACGTTACTTTCAAAATAGGTAGAACGGAAATATGTTTAAGCTAACGTAATTTCTGAAAGTAGTGGTTTAAAGGCTACTCCATCAGTCTTAAATATGAGACCTTTTCCTTCCATCAAGGCTGAGAAAAATGTTGCATTACTATTTCCAACCCAGTATTGAGATAATGTCATGCGTTGAAAATACCGTAAAATCAGACTCAGTAAAACAATGATACTGAAAGTGATTTGGTCCTAAAGTCACTTGATAATTTGAAATGAAACTCAGCTGTAAAAATAATCATGATCATCACAAACAATGTCAGATATTTTCTGTCTTCTATGGAATATCTATAGAAAAAAGTAATTTTAATTTTAATTTATTTAACTGGCATACCAGAGTTAGAAAAATAAATTATGTGAAGTGTTCCCATTCAGTGAAATCAAATTCAACATCTATGCAGACTCGTAGTAAAAGTCTTATTTTAAATATTTATTCCCGAGTTGCCTGCGAAGGCTGACTTGTATTTCCCTGTTCATGAATCTTTCACTCTAAATGAAATAAAAGAACTTGAAAAT
The DNA here is from genome assembly GCA_022664845.1 of Lepisma saccharinum. Lineage (NCBI taxonomy): Eukaryota > Metazoa > Arthropoda > Insecta > Zygentoma > Lepismatidae > Lepisma > Lepisma saccharinum. The sequence goes on along the minus strand of JAGDQP010002704.1, from coordinate 14,037 downwards.
CTGAATAACATTCGCACTTTGACAATGCTCAAGTGCAGTGGCGTCTCTGTACGACATAGACTAATTTTAGAAACATTAGAAGACTTTGAAACGCACCCAAGATCACGATCACCAAGATCACACACACAATTCCTCGCTACGTGAAGTCAAAACTGCAACAACCAAAACAATCCAAAAATATAAATAGGGTCGCCAGGAGCCCAGAATACCCACGCAACGCATCTAACCAAAACTCTAGCTACAAACATTTTCTACACCCCAGACGAGCGGCGCAGAAATGTCTTCCAGATTTAAAAAAAAACTGGAAAAGAGGATTCCAGATCCTTGTGATCGCTGCGAAAAAACAATAATTTAGAAGGAGGGAGGAAATACCGATTACTACATAATTACTTACAGAAATGAAGTTCTTGTCCAAAACATACCTTAACGAAAGAAACAAGTTGGGCTTATAATAGGCGTGACGTCATTACAGATGATTACTACATTATACAATTGACGCTCTGAACAAATCTTGAATATGCAAATATAATTTATAAAAGTGACTATTGAACGGAGAATGGTGGCTGGAGTTGAAACCAAGGTTAAGTAAGCATGTCGAATTAATAAATTTACAATTAACGTCAAAATTTAATCGAAAAACTGTACGCAAAATTGATCAAACAAACATGTCGTTAATTTGACTAGTAATTGAGATATACGGTAGCTGTTTACATTGCCAACCGGGAATTTCAAAAGGATTTGGAAACTGGAGACGAAACATTAGGCATATGATTATTAGAATCTAACGCTCCGATATTTGAAATGCAGAAATTCGGTCAATAGCGGCCCCATACTGAAATTTAGAACATGACACCCATTATGACAAATTATTTCAAAACAAAATAATGATAATTTTATTGACGTGAAATTTGGAATTAACGCTGTCGAGATGTACTGTCTTATTCCTATCAATTATTTTCTTCTTACAACGATTAATATATATTTCGCCGGAATGGACGAAATCAGTCGAAATATTCTTCAATATACTAAATTTGGCATTTATAGTTACCATTCGTAGTTAGGGCTCTTGAAAAGCAAAATGACTGGAAGCCCAGACATCTGTCCATCTGGTCGAAAAATTGGAACTGATCTAACATGGTGGGGAGAGCAGTTCTCCCATCAAACGGAGAAGAAGGCTGATTCACACGAATCAGCAACAAACACGGAGCTAAGCATTGACTAGGATCCAATCAAAAACAAGCACTAGATTCAAGTCAATGTTGCGTGACTAACGAAAACCCGAATAGATAACGACTGAAAACCAAAGCAAAAATAAAACGAAACACGCTCAAAGCGTGACTAAAAGCAAACAACAAAAAGAATGAGGTAAGGAAAATACACAGAGAAACAGAACGTACTAAGAAAATAAAAGGGGAAGAAAATTAAAAGTGGAACAGCAACTAGGCTGCTACAACTTAACCTTAGTTTCAATAAAATTATTCTATGTCAATAATTTATTTGCCTCTATAGAAGTTCGAATTTCTTTTTATTAAGGAAACGGTTTACAATGGATGTACTTTCATACAATATTAGCAATGTTTTATAATTCTGAATGGTTTTGCGACAGTCTAGGAAGTAAACTTAAAATGACTCTCCTGAAAACAACAGGTAAGTTGACATGGAATAAAACAGTTCTCAAGCGACACCATGTGGTTAAACGGTATCGTAGCCTTCCATCCCGCATCCATGAAGAACGTTTCGGTTTAGAGGGGTTGCGTTCGGAGATATGGATGTCAAAAGAGGTCATCGTACCAATGGTCTTCTTAAGGGAATTCGGTGAAGCAGCTGGGAATCGAGTGCCGAAGTGGCTGAGACTGGCCAGAATATCCCTGAATGTTCTAGAAGGTTCCAGAATGTTCCCAGAATATTTCAGGATGTTCCAGATATAACCACAATGCTGGTGAATGTTCTTGTATATTCCTGAATGTTTTAGAATCTTTCAAAGGTTGAATAAGTTGTAGAATATTCCAGAATGTAATAGAATCTTCCAGAAGGTTCGAGAACGTACTTGAATATTCCAGAATGCTGTAGTGAATTTTTAAAAAGGTAATAAGTAAAAATTCAACATTTAATTAATCCCGCACCAGCAGGCAGTTTATCAACTAGTTTAAAATAAATAAAGCGATTTACTTATGGTCAATACTCTTAACAGTACTGTTTCGTTAGTATTCTGCGCCCATCACTTTAGAGTTTATTGTTGTTCATATTATATCTTTTGTTAATTTCCGGATTTTTATTTCTCTAAGTGTTTAGTATATTTTTATGAAACCAAAGTAAATATTATAGTAATGTAAATCCTACCATTTTATTATGCGCCAAATTATGTACGTTTGGGTAAGGATTTGACACTGAAAGGAAATATTAATGCGACGTTTTATACAATTGTCAACGAAATAGCAAATTGTAAAATTGTATACCTTACATTTTGTCTGGTGTATAGAAACCATGTTATCTGTTTTTTACTGCCAAATTATTTGCTGTAGTTATCTGCAACAAAGTGCTCTTTCTAGATATATTTATTACAAGGTTCATTGATAATATAAAAATTAAAACGAAATTTAAATAACTGAAAATAAAAAGTCATAAACATATAGGCAGAATTTATTCATTTGTTAAGTAAAGTAGTATACTAACTATTATTGTCATGGGTTTATCATTATATTTTATTTATTTAGAGTGTTCTGCACTATAATGTATTAAATATACATTTCACGTGGTCACAAGTAATTTCAAATATGGAATGGTTGAAACTTAATTACTCCATTGTAGAAGATTACACAGTGGCTGGAAACAGTTTGGAAGATATTTTTCGAGCAACTGTAAGGCAACAGAACGAAATACATACTAAAAGAAGGTTATCTTTCCGAGACAAATTGGAAGAGAAATTAGCACGTCATAATATAATTAAAAGAATAGTTCTTCTTAATTTCCGTTACAAACGTAAGAGAAATGATGTATAACTTACATATAATTTTCCTTTCATTATAGGAATTACATTTTTATAAATCTTAATATCCTTTATAGTATGTTGCGCTGGTGTACTATTAATATAACAAAAGGTAATAAACTCATATCATAATAATTTCAACACTAATGTCATTTACTTAACTCAATATTCGTTTATCAATGAGATCGAAAAATCCAATATTATTAAAGCTTTGTCCAATGATTCTATTCGTATTGTTGTTTCACGCATGGGCGTGGAAGTTACGTATTACGACATGTGCATAACGAACTAAACCAAGACCACAACAACGGCAGTTGACTATTTATCCGTGCATGGAACGAATATTTTGTTTGTAGTTTATTGTAAGCCCAATTGAGATGGTTTAAAATACCCTTCGGTTCTCATATTGAAACCCCAGTATGACGCAGACAATACAAACCAATTAAGGAAATGTTGTTTGTTGTATATGGTAAAGTAATTGCAGTTTTCCTGATGAGTGCCAATTGTGTCTGTCAAAAATACCGAGGGATTTATTTCGTATGTTTGGAGGTTCTCATTCCCCTCCTGCGAGATAGATTTTCACACTCTATTGTCATATTCGAACATGCAATTGTGATCAGATGTCTGCTGCTGTCATTTTAATTATGTATTGTAAAGAACTATGAAACTTTCTCAGTGAATGGAGATGTCGATTCTTACTTCACAAACAGAAACATGTGTTAGAACATGGAGTAAATCGTGGAATTAACTTTGTCTTCAGTGCTTGGCAAGGCAATTAGTGAATACTGTTTTGATGTACTTATTTGTTCAGGGCGATTTAGTAAAGTCACTAAGATTTTGTATATATATAATTATAGTACACATGTTCAAATATCGCTGGAGGTTGCTTTTTTCTTTTTCCTGAAACCTGCAAAGCGGCTGTTTATTATTGCCCAAGTTGCAGGAAATGTCGTCTACGCAGCTATATGTCCCGGCTTTTTGTATGAATGTATCAGAAAATGTTGAGCAGTGTTGGTATCTAATTAAAACTAGGACTAGCACGTTCAATTAATAAGAGAATGCCAACAATGAACTGGCAACTAATAGATGTATGTTCAGATATCCAAATTAGCGCATTAACTTGCAGTTGTATATTAGCTCTTAGGAATGTTACCAAGTCATTCGTAGGTCTACATACACGCCACAGACTACCGAAGGCAATAATTGCTAGTTCCAATGAACAACTTTTTATCTTTCATTCACGTCCATTTAAGGTGTTGAAGAGGAAGACATACAACAATATTTAAAACTGTACATAAATCTTGAACTACTTCTTATTGAAGTTGAAGTCAGATCATATATTTGAAATCTTTCCTGTTATGAGCACATGAATCGATATTTAAGAATGAAGTTATGGAAAGCATTTAAGGAATAATGATTTCTTACTTTGTTCGATTGGATAATCAAGCCGAATCCATTCAATGGGAAGCACATTTTATTCGGAAGAAAAAGAAACAACTTTAATATCTTTGTCCCATAATCAGAGGTTTGTAGACTCCATTAAGAAATCGATCCCAGCTTCCCATAATTTGTGTGGAGTTTGTGGGTTTTATAGCGTTTAGAAACTGAGTAATATTACAATAAAATTTTCGTTAGTCGTGACGTTTTTGGTTGAAGAAACAAATTGATATTAACTGTTTTGGAAAAATATGTACCACAAGGTGGCTTATTAAAATCAATTCTTTGGTTGAGATTGAAAATCTGAACTAAATTGATGCTGAAATATTAAAATAGACACTTGCTGAGAGTACTACTGGCTACGTTTTCTACAAGTGAGCTTTGCTTATTGGTGTCTGAAATTTCAGTGTTCTTACTGCATTTCATTTTGCTCATCAATTACTTTCTAAAAGTGTATATCATTCAACTGACCAGGAATTGATTCTCCAAGGAGTTACAGTTACGAGAATTATGTAACGCCAAAATTTAAGCACTGTTAAAAGGATTTTAGTAGAATTATGGAGGATTTCTATGGCCTTTTAACCATAAAAATCTTAAAATTGTTGTCTGTCTGAGAATTTAGAGAGCTGACACCCTCTAATTTAAGTCTGGAAGAATCCCTGCAAACAAATCTTTTCTGTTTAGACAGTCGTAAATACTTTTAAGTATAAATATAAATTTTATGAACATAATTCTCGTACAAAAGCATGCATTCTTAATGCCCAGGTTACAGTAGTACATAGGCATGTGCGCATTTGTATATAGTCATTTTAAACACTTCTTATTCGTTAATTTCTTTTGATGAAAATTTGTCTAATTGACTTGACAATTGATTCAAGCACCAAACTTCGTATAAGTGAATCTATAATGTTACTACTTGTACGTTGCCCTAATGGGGAGGTACAAGATTACAGAAATGACGAAACAGGAAAAGTTTCTTGTCTGACCATTTTTCCTCCTTTTGAAATCACAAACATTATGCTGATTAAAACTGGGCGTTTAAAACAAGTACATTGTCACGAGCTAAATTGGCCTTTGTGTAATTTATGCTCTAAACTACAAGCTTCTCAGCATGGTTAACCGTTCAGAAAATACAAGGAGCATGCTGTGTCGACTACCAAATAATTTGCTTATTCTCAATTTTGTTACGTGTCCGTTAAATTAGGTTACCCTTAATTATTGTAACTGTATCAATTTCATATTTTAAGTAGATATTAGATAGTATTTGCTTGCCTTATTTCCTTGACTATCTTCATTTATAGATGATGGGGAAGAATAGATGAGGGGAGGAACAATGAAACCCATTTTTTAAAGTTCTGAGAAAACACACATTTTAAGGTGTGTTTTCACACTTACACTTCAATTTCTCTTTGATCATTAGGCATTTTGGTCCGGGCCGATAATCTGCCAGAAAATCTAAAATAAAGGTCTACATTGAAATTAAAGTACTTACACCTTAAAATGTGTATTTTTAAAGAACTTTGAAAATGGATTTCGACTGTTCTTTCACTTTACTCTTCATAAGCAATTAAGGCTGAAGCACATCTCAAGTCTGTGTTCAATGCGTTCCTCGCATTAATTTTTTATCGAGAAACAGAGAAGCAAGATGTTTTCCGTTTGTGTGCATCTTGTCATTTTTTCGTAAATCTAATGGCAATTTTTGGAAAGCGAACATTACTATTTCTTTCGACTCTACAATATTGAATATTTATATGCTATTACTTGCTAATATTGTCCGAGGTTGGCAACAGTGAAGCGATATCAGCGCCACTGGTTAGCTAAGCTGAAGAAATAGGAGTTAAGGTTAGATATGTGGAAGTAATGGCGGAGGTAGCATGGCGGATTGGCATCAATGGTATCCCATTTGTATCTTACGAATTGTTCTAGCCTATCAATTTTACTTGCAAATTAGTGTGCAAAACTGACGAGGAATTCTTCAGGTAAAATTATTGGCTTACTTAAATGTTAAATCGGATCCTGGCTTAAGATCGTTGATACTAAAATTACGAGAAGAAGCACGTGGTGTATCCTGACAGTGAGCAGAAGTTGTCATAAGTAAGAAATTGTGTGAGTTGTCAAATTAACTAAAATAATTCGTTGGAATTAAAAATAAATAAAATTAAAGAGGAATACTATGATGGAGATTTAAAGGAACGGATAAAATAAAGAGTTTAGTCGTAAATCTAGTAACTAAAATTTATTGCTTTCAGTCGGTACTCTTGGAAAATTGCATATTAGTTTCTAATATAAAGTTTCCATTAATTAGCCTTAACCTCTTCACCACCAGTGGCATACACGTGAATGCCATGATGAAATGTTCATCACGATCCATGGCATACGTGTATATGCCATGTTTCTAATTGAAACTAAAGCGAATTTTAAAGTCTGAAACATGTGTTATTTGTTGCGATAAATTGTGAAATCATCAATAGATGGCAGGGCCAAAGAAGTTGCTAAGGAGGAATTCTATGCGCATCACCGGGCAATGGAAGCTTCTTTGTTAGGGGTGTAACTTTAAATTGTGCTGATTCTGGACATGGCTAGCACAAGTGCATTTGCCCTAGTCGTAGAATTGCGAACATGAGCGCAGTTACGCTGGGTCATGGGGAGCATTTACCCCAACTTTCTGACAGAACATAAAAACTTCCTTCCCCTAAACCATCCAACCACATACTTTAAAACCAAATCGTCACTGACTGACTGACTGACTCAATTACTCAATGACTGATTAAAATTTCTAGGTCAAACTACTGGATCTAGAAACACCCAATTTCGTATGAAGGTACATCATCACTATTATGTTATGCAAATATTACAAGATGTCTCCAAAAACGCCATTTTGAACCCAAAATGGTGGAGCCGAAATCCATTTTCCACACCACTAGAGCTAGAGATACGAAATTTGGCATAAAGGTGTATTATCAGGTGTAGCTTAAAATATTACAAAATGTTGACAGAATCACCATCTTTAATCCAAAATGGCCGCCAATCCTATTTTTGTATAGTCTATATTCTAAACCACTGGAGCTAAAAACAATAAATTTGGTATATAGGTACATCATCATTAGTAAGTTAAGAAAATATTACAGAATGTATACAAAGACACCACATTGGATCCAAATTGGCGGACTCAAAAATCCATTTCCCACACCGTTTGAAATGGAAATACGAAATTTGGCATGAGAGTAGTTTAGGAAAATTTTAAAACGTCATCATTTTGGATTCAAAATGTAGGCCCCAAAATCAACCTCCTCCCCCCCGTTCTAGCTAGAGAAATGAAATTTTATACGAAAGTGTACCATCACAAAGTAGGTAACGACAATATAAGAAAACCTTAAAAATGTATACAAAGACGCCATATTAGGTCAAAATGGCCGCCCAAAAATCCATTCTTCAAACAAGCTAGACAAACGAAATTTGGTATGAAAATGTACCATCACTAGTAGATTATAATAAATGGCTAAACCTCCGCTCTGGGGCGCAGCCCCGTGGGGGTGAAGGCAGATTTGCACCATGGGGGTGTGGTCTCGCAGATAAATAGGACGCTGCCCCCAAACTCCCGAAGTTGAGGGCGCCCCTTGCGAATAAATGTGAGTCCACGTTTTAAATATCCCCGTGGTCACCGACCAACTTACTCACTGGCTCATCAAAATTCCCACGTCAACTATTAGAGCTAGAAACACTAAAGTTGGCATGAAGGCCCATGATCAAGAGTAGGTAAAGTGAAAAATCCGACATTTTGAAAAAGCCACGACCTTGGAATGGTGACCCATTGTTGTACAGATTACACAGCCTAAACCGCTGGAGCTAGAAACAAAATTTGGTACAGAGGTACATCATCATTAGTAGGTTGTTAATTTCATACCCATTGTGAAACCAAATTAGGATTTAACAGTATTTGGACAGAGTCTAGTTTCGTGCTGTGTTGCTAGAAAATGTTAGGTCAAATTAAAGGTAAGATTGTTTTTAGAAGAGATACTGTTCGTGCACCGAGGACATGGAGTGAGTTTGAAAATGTTCGGATATGTTTGAAAGCCGTGAGTAAGGAACTTGATTGTGTTTTCTTTAGTTTTTCCTAGGTTATAATATGTGTATTGTATATTCTTGTTATAACTAAATTGAGTTGGTTCTTCGTTTTTTTATAGGAAATCCTTCGGTGTGCGCTACTGAGGTAGGATTTTTCTAAGTATTGCTAAATATTTCCCCTATGGTTGGTGGGATTGATTGTTGCGAGAGTGCTATCCATGATTTTACTGGTGTATTAAGTTAGGTTTCAGGTCCGATTTGAAGGTTGGGTCAAGTCAGGTTAATGTAAATTTTCCTTTGGCAGAAAAAATTTCTTTCTCAGTTAGATTCGATGGCGTGTTAATTCCACCACCGACATTTTTCCACCGACTTAAATATAGCGATAGGCACGGCACTAGCCAAGGAGTGGCATAAATTGATGAATGTTATATGGAGAAACGAGGTACTTGCAAAGGAATGGAGGATCTCAATACTAGTACTGGTTTATATAAAAAAGTGATAAATCGGACTGAAATAAGTTAATTACAGGGGAATTTAATTACTCGCAACATGTACTGAGTAATATACTTCTAACTCGCATTAGGGTATACCTAGGGGAAATAATTGGAGGTTACTAATGTAGATTTAGAAGAAATAGATATCTTGGTGTGTGTAGGACGAGATTTTCGCCTGGAGACAAATCTTGAAGAAGAAGTGGGAATCGAAGCAAAAACACCAAGGGTGCAAAAAGTTGAGCCAAATTCGTCAGCCCTGAAAGTGGTGTAATGGAGGACAAATAGGCCAAGATCCTTGCATCAACATGTAATTGGAACACTTGAAATTGGTGCTACGGGGCAAGGTTCATCATTGTCAAACCGTAAGGATTGCGGCGGACCTAAAACCCACCACGCCCACCACAGCCAACCTTAACCTTGTAAATGATGAACTTTGACATCTCCCGCCGATTTCCAGTGTTCATTTTACATGCTTGTAGCATGGAGTTGGGCTCTTCCGTCCTCCATTTCATCACTTTTAGGACCGACGAACTTGTATGATTTTCGTGTAGATCTGATGTTTTCCTCTAATTTCACAGCTTTTTGTATGCTTACAATATATACTTTTACTTCCCACAACTTGAGGAGTTCTTTAGGAGCTGCGGTCATTTATCGTAACCAGATTTTCCGGGAAAATATACCACCGTGGTGCAAAGCAGCCTCCACTCCTCCTTTGGGGCATGAGCCCCCATAGGAGAGGTTTGCCAAAATTATTGCAACCTACTTGTAATGGCACACCTTCATACCAAACTTTATTTCTGTAGCTCGTTGTGCAAAATGGGTTTTGGGCTACCATTTTGAATCCAAGATAGAAACTTTTATTGAATGTGCTGGCATTTTCATCACTTAACAGTACATCTATATGCAAAATTTCTTATGTCTAGCTTAAACGGTGAGGGAAATGAACTTTGGAGACCGCTATTTCGATCAAAGATGATCTCTTTGGAGACACAATATAATATTGGCAGTGATGATGTACTGCCATACCAAAATTTGCTTAGGCTGTGTATTCCCTAAACATTTCTTTCGGCTGCCATTATGGATCAACGATCAACTTTTGAACATTCTGTAATATTTTCTTAACCAATTAGTGAGAATGTACCTTCATACCAAATTTCGTTTTTCTAGCTCTGGCCTATTAGATTATGTATCATTTGATTTTTTATGTGGCGGCTATTTTAAATCCATGATGGCGCCTTTTCCAAAATGTTAGAAATTTACCTTCACCTACTAATCATCTTTCACCTTCGTGCCAAATGTTGTGTGTCTAGCTTATTGCGAACGCCTAAACAATATGATGAGTCAGTGAATGAGTGAGCGAAAGAATCACTCAGACTAAAGTACCCAGATTCAGGGGTCAACTACTCGAATACGTTTCAAACTACGAATGTGAAAATTTTCACACCTAAACATATTTGCTTACCTCCTTAACTTAATTTAATTAAAGCAAAAATGCAATACTATCACATTTAATTTTATTCTAAAGAAAGCAGCTAGCGTAATGATTTCAATGTTCTAACAACATCTTTCTCAGACGACACTTTACTACACACTAAAAGTTCATAAAAGTACCAGAAAACCCAGAGATCCTTTCTAAATCATCCACCAATCACACCTCAGAATCCATTCACTTTCCAAAAGCAAAAATGTAACCGATCACAGTCCTTCTCACACAAGCAACATCACCTAATCAACTTTATTGTTATCACAAACTTGTAACAGGTAAAAACAAAACGAAAATATAATCGAGGCACAAAATCTTTTTAGATAAAAAAATGCGTAATGTTTAAATAAATATTAAACATATAAAATATATAATCCAAAGGAAACTAAAAAATAAAGAGAAAATTGAATACTATAAATCCAAAACGAATATTCTTTATCGAACAGCCTTTATTTGCTAAAAAAACCTTGTCCGCCCTTCTCTACACAATATGTTTTCCCTTTCCTGATTTATGCTCCATTCACCATTCCTGTTTATCGCTTTTTCTCTCGTTTGCCTAATTTTCTACGTTTTTGCACTTCCTAACCAACATCCTTTCTACCTATTCCAGTATATCCGCATTTTCCCAGTTTCTATCATGCGCATCTTCTTGTACATGTTTGTAAATAGCATTTCTGTCTGTTTTCAACCTGACGTCATCCTTATGTTTTAAGCCTTTCCCTTAATTTCTTTTTTGTCTCTCCTATATACACTGCCTCACAGTTCATACACAGAACACTATATACCAATTTTCTTTGTTCTTCTCCCTTTAGAGAACCATTCTTCTTATTTATAACCAAGTCTAAGACACTCTTGTCTCATTTTCTATATTTTATATTCCTACATCTCCAAACAACCGCTTGATTTTCTCATTAATTCTTTCTCCACTTTCTATTTCAAACAACTTTCTCTTTCATTATTTGTCTTCCCCTCCTTCTTTTGTAGCATTGTCTCTTCTTGATCATTCTTCTGTCACACTCATTATAACCATTTTCCTTTAACTGTTCACAAAACCTTTCCACAGCTCTCGTCTTTTGATCTTCTTCATGGTTAATCTTCTCTATTTCAACTCCATGTTGCTTATGAAATTTTCTTTAGTCATTTCATCAACGTCAATCCTCTTGTGGCCAAAATCTCTTGCTGCACATTTCTTCTGAAATCACGAAGTTACAAATCCTCGGTCTTTCGTTTTCTCAATCCTGGTATACAAGAAATTTAATTCTTTGTTTAACACCATCTCACGTTCCAAAAACACCCTTTGCCGTTATCATGGAACACCTTAATAAATATATCTAATGTTCTTCTTCAGCCTTTCCAAATACCCCTACAGTCATCAACGTACTTGCAGAACAGTAATAATCGGCCCTTTTTTCTCCATTCCCATCTTTTCCCAATCATTCATCACCAAACCTGCTAACATAGGGCTTATATACTATCCTATACTCAGGCAATCTTTCGCACTCACTGTCTTGTCACTTATCTTACAAAAACTATTTTTCTATATCGTTTTAGGGCCTCCTGCTTCCTACCATTAAACCACATTTCTATAATTTTCCGTCCCATTTCTTTATTTACTATATGCAATATTTCGTCTCTACGTAGGCTCGGAAACATGCCGTTCACACCAAAACTGAAAATCACCGTACTTTTTCACGTCATTCCTAATTCCTCTATTAACATCACTATCTCAGCTGAATTCACCAATTTTCTCCTTTGTTGCCCTTCTCTTATCTCTTCCGCTATTCTCTTAATTTTCTTTTCTTATCTTTGTAGCCCAACAGTCCAGGACCGGTATCAGTTTCACCTCCTTATGAATCTTCGCTAAACCTTCCATTTTCGGCAATCTGCCTTCTTCGACTATACATTTCTTTAATCCTCTCTTCTTGCGATCTTCCACTATACTATTCATGTTCACTTTCATGAAGAGTATCCCCTCTATATCTCTTCTTCATCATCATCTATATCTCCTCTTCATCTTCATTTCTCCTATTTCTTCATATCCATCATCATTCAGTTTCTCCAGTATCCTTTCATACAATTGTTTATCCATTACTACAACCGAACCTCCATTATCTGCTTCTTCCAATACCATGTCTTTTCTTCTAGTATTGCTACTCAATATTTTCCTTTCCTCTTCAAAACGTATGAGAAGAAATAAATTAATTCAAAATATTCAAGTAGGAAACTTGAAAATGAGTTTTAACGACACTAGAGGTAAGAAGCAGGGTGTTTTGAAAGATATGAAAAATCAAATTAAATGAAAATATTTAATTTAAAAACAAGAAGATTAATTATATTAGTAACGTTGAGAGTAAAAGGCCGCACGATTTATCGTCGTAGGTTGAAAGCAGAAAAATATAATCAGTTAATATTTAGAATGTAAAAAACAAGAAGATAAGTAATAGCCTATTAATGCTAGTAATGTATTAAACCAGATCACGCTAGTACAGTTACGCAGCGGTGTAAGCAAAATAATTTAAAATGCTACTCTCGTCAAAGAAAGCCAGAACATGTTGATGAATACTACACAATATTTTTAGGATTTACCATACAACGAAGATAACTATAGAGAAATGAACTTAACATAACATAACATACACAATATACTAATAGCTATAAAATGCATTGGACACAAGAAGGTCTTAAACTAAAATCTAAACTTTTTAACAAGATGTTCCCTTTAAAGAAGGCATATTTGAAAAATCAAAATTTAGACATGATATATAATCAATGAAAATAAAACCTTAAGATACAGCATTTTCATCACGATTATAAACATGGAAAATTACAACAGGTTATAAGCCACAAGATTCACAACAAAACCAACGTTAAGAGTAATATTAAATATAATCAAACATACTTTAGAGAAACATAGCTAATTAATTGAATTTTAAAATAGACTGTTAATGAAAAAGGGATAAAGAAACTCAAATCTTTTACTTTAACACTGAAAACGAAGTAACTTTGAAAATTAATAACTAATATCAACCAAACACTAAAAACAATAATGTGTTAGTTTGAGTTTAGAGCCTGTTTCTGTGTTCTTAAATGTATGATATTTTAGAACTAGCACTAAACAAATTTGTACATCTAGGGAGACCATCACATAAAATGTACCTCAATAAATTAAAAACGAGAAAGCTGTTATCAATGTACAAAACTAAAATGAACAATGGTTCTTCCACTAAATAAGTTCAGCATTACACACTCCTGTAAATGATGCTCAACGATCCTCCATATATGACCAAGGATACAAAGAAAGGTTAAAAGACCTGACCTAATCTGTTACATTAAACGACAATCCAAATATTGAAAAGAGACTTAATTTAACAATTATTTTTTCATATAAAAATACTATTTAATTTTTATCTTACATCAGATAATAAAACAATAGAAAATACAAAGCCAATATATTAAGAATTCCAGCCAGTCAATGTATGTCCTAGGTTCTGAGTCAGATGACGTGAGCGAAAAGGAGCTGAATAAGTTGGATGATTTATCCCAGCTTGTAATACATTATTGATAACATACCA